>JAZHYW010010643.1:0-144849 GCA_037355805.1 Ixodes ricinus | reverse complement strand
TCGCCCGCAGAGCCCTTTTTAATCGAATAAAATGGGCATTTACCGCCCAGCGATTCAAATATTGTCACGTGACAGTCACGTGACACGTGGCGCTGTGCTGCGTCATGTGACCGCAGCGCAGCGCCCTCCCTCGGATGTAGCACAAACCCTGTGCGACATCACGTGAGCGCCATCTGTCGGACGCAGCTCGAACCCATCACACGTAAGACGCCCTTAGCGTGTGACATCACAGGGTTGTTATCAGGTGATGACCACAACACCTGGCTTGTGGTCTGAGGTTTGCGGTTTGTGTGACATCACAGGGTTGTTATCAGGTGATGACCACAACACCTGGCTTGTGGTCTGAGGTTTGCGGTTTGAGGTTTGTGGTTTGAGGTTTGCGGTGGCACGCTTCTGGCACGCGCCTGACACGTGACCTCACACCTATACCGAGCACGTGACTCGAGGGCGGGACCTCGCTGATCTCCGATTGGTCACTGGATAATGCCCTGTGGGCGGGGCCATCGATGCCCACGGCCTGTCATTGGTCACTGGGATGGGAGAGAGGGAAAGGGCCCCACCCCACTGCGCTGTGATTGGTCGGATCGGGTTAGGCTCCGCCCTCCTGCGCTGTGATTGGTCGGATCGGGTTAGGCTCCGCCCTCCTGGGCGTTTGTTTACAAGTTGGCCAAACTGGTACATGTTTCCTACTACTACATCCCAAATGTCGTGTGAATTAAGCATTTACATATGCGTACAATATATCAACGATGATGCGATTGACACGCTCCACGAGCCCGTTGGTTTGGGGTCGGTAGGGAGCCAGCTAGGCGTGGTGTGTCCCATAAGCCACCATCTCCTGTTTGAAAGACGAAAGCTGAATGGAGTTCCGCGGTCAATCAGTCGTGTTCGAGGTACATACACTGTGGCGTAATACTATTCGCTCACGCAGAAACTTCACAACGTGACTCGCTGACGTTGCAGGCACGGCACGCAGCTCAGTCCATTTTGTGAGGTGGTCGACAGCAACGATAATAAAACGGTTGCGTTCTGACATTTTGAAATGGCCCTAAATGATCCAGCCCAAGGAGCTCGAAAGCAGCTTGTGGTGGTTAAGTAGGACGAATCACGGTGAGAGGAGAAATATTGGGCAATTCACAAGAGGCGTCATAGCTGGAAACGCCTGTTCGGAATCCGAGCCACAAAATAGCGTTTGAAGAGCTTGGCTGCAGTCTTTTCTCGACCAAGATGACCTGCTGTAGGGTCATCCTGACAAAGTTTCAGCAAGGGGGCCCTCGTAGAAGCTGGAATCACCGATAGCTATTTTCGATGCCCGAGGTTGCTGTGACATAAAATGCCGTTTTCTACGTAGTATGCTCGACACGGCCGCCGTGAAACGCCTGAAGAGACGCGTGATGCGAGGCTCTGTACAATACCTTGCACTTCGTCGTCTTGATTTTGACTGTGATGTAGAACGAAAGTTGCTTCGCAAAGATAAGTGTGATACCCTGTAGCCTGAGGGGTCTCGTCTAGCGGGTTACGGTACAAAATATCTGCGTCCTGATGACTACCTCCGCTACGATGCATGATTTTAAAATCATACTCTTGCAGTAAGATGGCCCAACGTGCCATGTTTGCTGTCAAGTCTCGATAGCTTTGAAACCAGGTCACACTGAATTACCTGTCGCAACAATGAAATGGCGATTACAAGGGAAAGAGTGAATTTTCCGGGCCGACCAGACAAGGAGCAGACATTTCAATTCGAACGAAAGGTATTTCTATTCTTGTAAGCCGGCGGCTCGCATCCGAAATTACTGTTTGAGTACCGTCTGGAACTTTTTGGAGTAGCACAGCGCAAAGCTCTCGTCCGCTGCATTCGTGTGGAGGACTGTCTTCGACAAAAATGGGTCGAAGTGAGCAAGCACGGGGGCGTTTAGAAGGACCGTCTTTAAGTCTTAAAACGAGGACTGTTCACTGTTGCCCCAGCGCCACGGCATGTTCTTCCTGAGTAAAGTATCCAAATGGACAGCACGGCAGCAACGTTGGGGATAAGGCGGCGGAAATATGATGCAAATCCCAAGAATATTTTTACGTCTCTCATAGTCGTTGGCGACGGATCTTCAAATAACGCCTCAAGCTTCGAACGATCAGACTTGATACCGCTCTTGTTCATGATATGTCCCAGATATGCGATCTCTTTGAAGCCAAAAAAAAAAACACGATTGGGCCTTCACGCGAAGGTTGGCATCACTGTAGGCATCAAGAACAAGTGACAGCCTTCGTATACGTTCTTCAAACATGTTTGCGTAGATAAAGATATATTCTAAATGTACTAGCACCCATTGTCTAGTTTAGATTGGTCAACACTCTGTTTATGAGCCTTTGATATGTCGCAGGTGCATTGCAAAGGCCAAAGAGGAGATGGTTAAGGTGGTAAAGACCATCTGGTCTGATGAAGGCTGACTTTTCAGCGTCCTTTTTATCGAGGGGAACTTGCCAGTTAACAGACACCAAATCTAGTGTTGAGAAGTATTCCGCTCCCTGGAGTCGGTCAAGGGTGTCATCAAGACGTGGAAGAGGGTAGACATCAAGCTTGATTGTACTAGTGAGTTTCCTATAGTCCACGCAAAACCGCACAGCGTCATCTTTTCTTCGCGCTAACACCCCTGGGGACGAGCATGGGCTCGTCGATGGATTCACCACGCAGTTTTCAAGCATTTCAGTCACTTGCCGTTTGATAGTTTCACGCTCTGCTGGGGCTAGGCGGCGTGGCGGTTGATGTATTAGTCGGCTATCTCCGATAGAGATGGTAGGGTTTCCATATGGTGTGCATCCAAGTTCGTCTGGGCTGAGGGAAATACAATGTCGATGTGAGATTAATACCCTTTTAATTTCAGTTTTTTGTTCACTACTCAAGTTTGGCCCAAAATAAAATTGTTCCCACGGTAAAGAATTCTTCGAAATGGAAGAATGGCACTTGTTATCTTATCCCAGAGAAACACTCGCAAGCATAGGCGTAGACTACAAGGGGGCATCGGGGCTCGTGCCCCCCTGGTAAAATCCGGGGGGGGGGGGGGCGGAGCCCCCCCCCTTCACCCCTGAGCCCGGGCAATAGTCCTTACCGAGACGCTGTTTACGCGCCATGTAACGAGCTTCTAGTAGCGGCATGTAAACAAAATAACGCCCACGTTGCCTTTATTGACAAAATACGTGGGAAATTGAATCCCAGCGTGCTTTCGTTACCTTCAATCTCCAATTCTGGCGAGAAAGTAACGCGCAGCACCACCCCTCCCCCCAGGGGAGAACTCAGCCTGCCCCCCCCTCCCCCCGGGAAAATGGGAAGTCTACGCCGCTGCTCGCAAGTATCGAGGTCTCGTCTTTCGCCAATGATTGGAGCATCCCAACCCGCTTTCCCGGATTAAGAGTGATGTCGTTAGTACCCAGGTGGATGACGAGTGCAAAGAATTCTCCTTTAGTACCGGAAACGAGAGTCCGAGGCGAAGCTGGTTTTTCCCTGATTTAGCGAAGAGCCACGAATCATAAAGAGCTTCACAGTTAACTTTATGGTTATTTGTCGTCGGACGTACCCATGAAGCAGACTCAGCAGGTATGGTTACAATGTCTCTCACGCATACGTTTAAGTCATAGGGCACTTTTACTTGAGTGCATCCGACGTTGCTATATTGTGATGAAAACTGTAGAAGTAGGTGACACGTTTTCGACGACGACGACGAAAAAAAAACGCAGCGAATGAGGTATCCTTACACGAGGGTTCTTGTGCGTGGCGAAATACCAGAAGCTGATGCTTCCACAGGCCTGGGCGTAGTTTTCCCGGCTTTGTTTTGTTCGGGGTTCAACCTGACTTCGATTCGGTTCGCTGTCATTTGAAGGGCATTCTGACTCCGATCCCACTTCTGACTCCAAGCGCCTCCAGTTTCCTTCTGCGACAATATGTTTAGACACCACATAACAGTCTCCGCTTCGGCACTGAGGGCGTCGAAACGTCGATCTCAGTGCTCTAGGGCATGCGTTCTTTCTTTTTTTTTTTTAGGTTTGTACACATTACTAGCTCCGTAACTTGCCCAACTCCTGTGGTGGATTGCGCTGATTGGGTCTCCCAAAAGTGCTTTGCCGGTGAGCAGACTCACCATATTTTTCGTATGTTTGAAAAGAAAAATAGGTCGTTCTTTACGTCAATGGTCAAACTTTTCACCTAATATAAGACCGCCACATATGTGTTGTTTTTTTCTTTAAATCACACGAAGCAAGCTGTGTTTCCATGTCTTTAAGATGATCAGCAACAAAGCACATCAAGAAAAGGGGTGCACGACCGAACTATACTACAATTATCACCCCGTTCATATATAATAAATTCTTAAACCATCGCGTGTAATCATCAGCGTTGGGGGTTGATGGATTTTTCAATGGCTGCTGTTACATCAAAAAAGTAACCCATTACAATTACAATTACTTCACTGTAAAAAGTGACCGATCACAATTACAATTACAGCCTCGAAAAAGTAATCAAAAAATCACTCTAAAGTAATCGATTACTTTTCACGTTACTTTTCATTCACTTTTTTTATTACGGTAGCATAACCCTTGACGTCTCGCGCTCAGTTGTTCCGAAAAAAAAATAAAAGGAAGCCTTTACCGTTTTTGCTTAAAGCTGGTGAGTGACGCACACACTCAATTCCTCCTGTTAAAAAAAAAGAAGAAAAAGAACGCTTTTATATACGTTACTCAGACAAGGCTGGATAAGGTCCTTTTTAATACCCGGACGTAGTCTCCGGTGTTCCAAAAAAATGTACCCAGGAAACGAAGCATAGTGAAGTGGCCTACTAATCCTCAAAATCCCGTGCTTAGTAATTAAAAAAAAATGACCGTTGCCCAGAGCTGGGTGACTCCAGCACATCTCCCCCTCCCCCCAAAAAGAAAAAGAAATTGAGAAACATTGTAATAGGTAATTTTGTAATCGATTACAGCAAATAAGTAATTCAATTACAAGGATCGTAACTCCTTAAAGGAAGTAATTGAAGCGTTACAAAATTACAGTAAAATGTAATTGATTACAAGTAATCCATTACTTGTAACGCGTTACGTACAAGTCTGCACGAGCGTGACAGAATTGAACGTTTGAGTGAACAGGATCGAGCCGAAAAAAGTAAGGTCGGGTAAAAGAAATGGTGAGAAGAACCGAGCGAATATAGCTGACCAAAGCCAGATAAGCTTCGATAACCACACTCAAAATTGTGGTCGCACAAACTGCTTCTGGCTGGGCGTCGATTAAAAGTTTTAACCCGATTAATCACCACCCTTTAATTGATTAATTAATCGATTAATCTGTGTCGTTCATTTCCATGCAAATTACATATAAAAAGGCAAAATTATTTGTTTTGTTTTTTGTTGAATATGCAGTTATGGGGCGCAATATATATATATATATATATATATATATATATATATATATATATATATATATATATATATATATATATATATATATATATATATATATATATATATATATATATAGTATGAATCAACCTCGATATGTAGTTCACAAGTTCAGAACATGTTCAAAGGTACTCACACTCATAGATTATTAATTCAGCCGCATGTAACAGTTCGCTGATATTCTCCGTCAAGAGCGACCTCCTGTGATTGTTCAAAGTAGTCTCTGCTGCGCTAAACGGACACTCGAACGGCGTTGAAGTGACAAGGGTGCACGCGTAAATCTTGCACCTACAGTTTACTCTAGGCTACATTTTGACTTAATGTTTTTCCTTAATACAAGCGTTCTCGTCCACGTCTGCGCGGTGAAAGCGTGCAATTTTTAGTTTCTTTTGGTTCGTCAAGTTTTCACCGATTAACCGGTTAAATAATTTATTCGCGATAAAAGCATTAATCGATTAATCGGTAGGTAAATCGATCAATTTCCCAACCTTACTTTTCGCTTGACATGATAGATATATAGCTGAAAGATTATTTTTGGAGATTCTATAATCTGCCATTTTGCAATGCGTTCGCGGGGTAATTTTTTAAGGCACATTCAGACTTCTGTAATATGAAAGGCCCATTCGGAGCGGGCCTTTCATGTAGCCGAGACGGTGGCTGAGGGGGGCGTGGGGGATAGTTACATGACCATGTTCCAAAATTTACTCGATCTTACTCCAGGGTAAGGGTTTTGTACCTTTGCGTTCGAAAAGCTACCCGCGTCCAGCGTCGTTCTATCTGTGCTATCACGTGACACGAACCACCGGAGTAACTCGGATCTATTTGGATAAGATTTCGAACACAGCCCATGCTGCTCCAAGGCGAGCACCACTGGAAAGCTCAGTCAAACTACAGTCGTCAAACTACCTCGGCGCGCACAGGCGAAGTGCCTTTCCTTCCCTCGAAGGCCAAAATGCGTGTAGCGGCCACGCGCTTCGAGTGGGCCTTCATATTGGTGGAGACTGTACCTTTCAAGTTCTTAACAAATGACCCGAATGATTTCCCCTTTCTGTACTTCCAGAAAAGAAGATTGCAATCAAGCTTTTCTTGCAGGATAGTTTTCATTTTTCCTAAAGCCCTCTTTTTAAACTTTTTTTTTTGCGATTGATAAACATCTTATTAAAAATAAAAATATATTTTTTTCTTTTTAACAACTCGTGTTCATCTGTCACATTTAAATGTAACAAAATCTGAGGGAATCGGGAACTCGTGGAAAAACCCTGGTATTCAATATCCTATGGCTGATAACATTATGCTCTGTATTCGGAGAATATGTAAAATAAAATTTTAAAAAACGCCCCGGTAGAGGAATTACTCGTCCTCAGTAAAACGCATGCGAACGTAAAGTACTGCAATACATATGATCTGGGTCCTTCCATGCATTGACAACTACAACTAAGAGGCAATTCGTGGCTTGCTAACTTGCTCAGCACACAAATCCAGCGTGTTTTGTTTGTTATTAGCGTAGCTAAAACCATGCCACCCCGCAGACAAAAGACATGGCATCCCTAGCGCTTGAAATCACGGGTGCGTGCAGTTCGCACGTGGCAGCACAAACAGATGATTAATGCGAATTCCCCTCGTTCCGCGACCGAGGCGCGAGTCCACTTCCCGAATCAGAGACGGTTGTGACCTGCGACGCTCGGGGGGATGCCGACCGAGGCGGGGCGGGGACCGGCTTCACAATGAAAGCCACAGTCCCGCTTTTGGCCGGGTCAGGACCCCATGATTTATATGGGGGCGCGCAGTTCACTTGACCACCACCAGGTGGGGCTAACAAACGCGGTCCCCACAGGGGCGGGGCAGAAAGTTGCAATTTGTCCGCGCTAGAGGGCGCGACCTACCCCACGACGTGACTCCAACCAGTCATCAAAAACAGCTTGGCGCAAACAAGCGGGCAATTCGGGAACCACTTTTCGGGCCAAAGGGCAGAATAAAAGGCCAATTCCCGCGACGCTCCTCCTCCTCGTTTTCTGTTCGCGTTTCTACGAAAGGCAGAGTGGTGCGCGTTGGGATTACCTCTCTAGGAGAGACATATTGCGGACCATAAAATGCCACGGTTCAGTGAATAATTCCAAAACGTTCCGACGGGGGTGGTGGCAGCTTGTTTCCCTCACCACACCGGCACCGCCATGAAATCGTTTTTCTGAGGTCTATCGAGCATTGTACCTCGCGGATTTACGACTGACTTAACGGCCGTGTGAAGCGGTTCGTTAGAGGCGATTACGAAGCCATGACTGGGAGTTCCCCACGTTCCTTAGATTGCTCGATGAAGTCCACGTTAGAAATGCTTGGGGTGTGCCCATCGATTCAACCGTTTCGGTGAAAATAGAGGGTCGGTGCTTGCTCGTAGCAAAGCGATTAAAACCAACAATCCAATAAGTTAAAGTTGAGCACATGACTGTTCTATACTCTATATCATTTTAAGTCCAAGAAGGAGTTTAGATGAAGCGGTTAAAGCTTTCTTTAATTGACTTATCGCGCTCTGATTGGACAAGTAACTTTCTCGGAGCCTTCTGGAAAGATAACAGTAAACCTCGAATATGATTTAAAACTCGGCGTTTTCTTTGCATTCTTCGGTCAGTATTATAACAGCATTTGTGGACATCTTGGTAGGAAGTCTTATAGTCAGAAAAACGTTACAGAAGAAGATTAATAGAGTTTTAAGGACTGAATATTTATTGCAAGTGTTTTTTTATTAAATAAAATATATTTACCATTTCCCCGTAATGCTTTCCATGATTCCGAAGCCTTCACCGGATCATGTTTATTTTATCTCGTTTCGCTTTATCTGTGCTCATTTTTAAAAAAAATATTGCAAAAATTATATATTAAAGAAAGTTCGAATGAATTCAATAGGGGAAAAAATGTACCCGATCCAAGAACAACTATATACTTTATAACAACGCACAAAGTTGGGCGAGTTGGTTTGACATCATGAAACAGAAACAGCGCGAAAATAAACGACGGACGAGTAGAAGAGGCAACGACAGACACGGTAACGACATACAGTCTCCCTAAACTTTGGATGGCGTGCGTCGACGATCAGCCCGATTCATTTTTACTCCGGTGTTCCGACAGGTTAAGAGTGAAATGGAAGCTCCTCCCACCCCTTTCCACTTCAGCGGAGCGAACGGTGGAGAGGAAGTCACCTCCTCCCACTGTTCGCTCTACTAAAGTGGAAGGAGATGGGAGGAGCTTCCACTTTGCTCTTAACCTATCACCGACTGTATACTCTGTTTCACGCTAAGCCTGAGCGCAGCGGACGCTCCCAGACAACCCAGCCAGTCTCCTGCGTGTCACGGCGCTTTCTTTCCAAGGTCACTGTAAACGCACACGGCATTGGATTGGCTCCGGTGAATCGGAGCATCTGCCGCGGTCGGTCGTAGGGCGAAATGAGTATGTACAACGACTATCTTTTAATACAGGAAGAAGTTGAGAGAGAGGAGGAGGAGATGAGAGAGAGAGAGAGAGAGAGAGAGGACGTCGGAACACCGAGGTTTGGTTGGAATGATTAGTGGATGGACACGAAAACTAGCTGCCTTCGTAACTACTCGCTGCTCGAACGCGTTGAAAGGGGAACGTCGAACGCCGGACGGTGGCCTTCGGCGTTAAACACGTTCAAAGATTGAATTTACAAAGGCAGCTAGCTTCGTGTCTACCCATATCAATCTAGCCAGGGCTCGGTGTTACGACGTCTCAGCGCGCTCTCATCTCCAACTCTCCTTCAATTTCGACCGGCATACAAATGCGCCAGGATTTTCGGTCGACTCATCTCATATATAATCTCCTAAAAATTCCTGCGCGTCTACTTACCCGCAAAACACTCGAAGAGCCAATCTCTGCGATCCACGAAATCAGCTCAGCGAATGATGAAGCGGAACATCCGTTTAGACCTTTAAATTAAGTCTACGCTGTGGCATTAAAGGGGCCCTGCAACAAATCTTTTACTGGTTTTTAGTTTGCATCAAACCTGAGCACACTGAACGTAGCAACTTAATGGAACTTTTCTTTTCTCGAATTTCGCTTTATTTTAAAAGTTATACGCAAACAAAATTACAAGAACAAGCAAAAAAACAACCTGCTTCATAAAGTCGTTGGTCGTGGCTTGAGTGGCCGTGAACTAGAGGAGGGGTAGTGAGCTCAGCGAGCACTCACGGCTGCCGCACTCCGTGTCCACGGCTCGAGAGGGCGCCACTAAAGCATGTGTTGGATAGGCTGTATGAAGCGGGCGGCCAGGGTGGCTCGCATTGCATTTGCTGGGCGATTAAAGACTAATTCGGCATGACACTTCATTGGACACAAGTGACAGCAAACACGGGGTGAAGATCAGTTCAGAACGAGAACCACGCGCTGCCATCCCGGCAAACGGCCAAATCGCAAGCCAAACCTGCGCCGAAGGCCTTCGGAACGCTCGGTACCGGTCGGATCCTCAAGCCGGGATACGACCGCAGCGCCGCCGCGTACAGCCGGGACCTTTCTACGCCCGCCGCTCGTCGGTGCCTGATCCCACTACCCCTTTCCAGTATGCGCTGCCTTTTCCACCGCTTGTTGGCGGGTATGTCGACGGGTCATTTCTTGTTTCCGTACTTTATAAACTGCATTTGTTTCTTTTCCGATCTAAAATACCGAACAAAAACTACTTTCATAAATATTTGAAACGGTTCGCGGCACTTATACTCTGCATTTCGACTAAAAAAAGCTTTTAGCGGCTCTGACCAGTAGTAAGGCCAGGACCAAAGACGTCACATTTTGCGCGCTTTCGGCACCGTGGGTTGTCCCCGTAGGTGGAGGAGGTTTCTTCGTCGTCCGGTTAAAATATGACGCACTGATATTTAGTTACCCTCTCCGTGCCCAATGGCTTGCCCGAACCCGAAGGGACGTGGAAACCGCAAAAACGTTAGACGCTTAAATGTGACTGCAGAGCCCCTTTAAGGGCCGTTTATACACTTGCAACCGAGTGAGACCCTTGCGACCGCGTAGGACCTGCTCCGCAGCAGCGCATCTGGTCCTACGTGGTCGCAAGAGTCTTAAAAACCTGTCTTGTCTCTCTCGGTCGTATTCGGTTGCACGTGTGTGATCGAGCCTTTACGCAATGCAGGTATGACGCTTTGCATTGGGAAATGCCACAGCGCAGACATCATTTTTAGGTCTAAACGGACCTTCCGCCTTATCATTCACTGAGCTGATTTCGTAGATCACAGGGATTGGCTCTTTGGGTGTTTTGCGGGTAAGTAGACGCGCAGGCATCTTTTAGAGTGTAGTATCAAAAACCTAAAATTACATGAACAAACCTATTCCGGTTTGCACATACATCGTTGCCTCTTACGTTTTTTTCTTTCTAATATTAACTGTACTTTAGATATTGATTTCACAATCGAAACGACGAGATTGTGTTCTGTATCATTTGTGTTGTCATGTTTTAAAATCGTTCGTATATAAAAAAAAAAAAATTACACATTTTTTTTAATGTCGAAAACTTATTTGGAGAGGGAAGAGTCGTTTTACAGAACATCAAGTAATCGTGAGCCGTACGCAAACAGTATTGCTGAAAACTATAGCCCTATTTTGAGACGTACCTGATTAACGAATCTTGACACAGTTCAACGGAGATAAAAAAACAAAAAAAGGTTTGTTGGACCATTATAATTTTAGCGTTCTGTCGCAGCGAGAAAATCCCCCTCATAAGTGATGAAGACGTGCTTGCGAGAGTATGGCTGAGGTGAGTGATCGAATTTTGCGTTAACCTCGATAAAGTGGTAACTGCACTGTACCATTTTTTCAAATAGCGCGGACTTATGTCGTGTGATTTATGGCCGTTTTCAACACTTGAAAAAGAAAAAAAAACGCGAAAGCAAGTGCTCTTTAAACGCCGAAGTGAACAAGTCGCGGCTGGAACGCTGAAAGTTTTATCGAAGCTCGGTTTAGAGAAAGCGGGGCCTCAGTTTAGAGAAACGCCATTTACCAAAAAGGGGACGCTGTTTAAAAAAGGCTTTCCTACTTCGCGCCTGTACCGCTGGGGCATGTGTTAACCACTCCCCCCCCCCCTCGTTTACGCGGCTTCGCGGCTGCAGTCTGTGGCGGCTCATTACAAAAATGTCAACTCACCTGACCCATCCGTACACGCCGCTTCGCGTTGGCATATTTCGCTAAAAGGAGGCTCATCGCCATTTTCTATAAACTGTGTTTTTCTATAAAGGATTCGATGAACTGGGGTCGGTAAAACGGCGTTCGCTAAAACGAGCTTCTCTAAAGCGCTTGCCACCGCGCTGAAAGGGATGTCGCAAAACGTTCTTTTATATTTCTTTGAATTTTTTGTAAACGTTCCAACCAATGTATTGAATGCGAAGGATGTCATTTTGAAAATAGAAACATTATCAGAGCCTGCATAGTCACGCGGTTGACTATGCAGGCTCTGATAATGATAATAAAAAAAGTCACGCTGATGACTTTTCTATTGACCCTCGTGTATTCACTTTCTTATACCACACGACCCCTATCAAGAACTTTTTTGTTTTCCTTTTCTCTTTTGGTTTCTATTTGAAGGACGTCGTTTGCGTCTGCAGCTTCTCCGCACTAAAGGAATGCACGCGGGAGAAACCAGTTCTCCGAGGTGCGCGAGCAGACTCTGAGCGCTGGCTCGATTAGGAATGCCGCATATCGCATTACGAAATAGCGTCAACGAGCACGCGTAGACGTGCTCTTGTTCAGTTCCGCGGAACTTGATGAGTCGTGAGGTCTTCGGATGTTATTGCGTCACTCGAAAGATCCATTGCACGTCACGACACCTCCGGGTCTTCTGGCTGTACGAAGAAGACGTTGCAGTTCTTCGGGCTTGTTTAAAAACACTGCGGGAAAGGGTCTACTATGGCTCACTTCTAGTTCCGCTTCATACTATACTCATTGACTTTACATTTAGCTACTTGGGAGAACATTATTCTAACAGAAAACGTGTTTTATCAGCCGAATTATATGACAGAACCGCAATGAAGAATCGTCGCGAAGAACCTTTACGAAGAACCGTCATGATGAACCTTCAAGAAGGATTGTAATGTACCTCGACTCCATGACGTCATAATGCTCGTGACGACATCATGCAGACGTCATCACGACGTCGTAATGACCTCACGACTTGACGTCGCCATGACGTCCCCATGACGTGACGGTGTCACAATACGTTATGATAACGTCCCTAGACGTAATCATGACACCATGACGTCGCGTGACGTCATGAGGTCAGGTGAGTTTATGACGTCACGTGACACAATGAGGTCATGTGAGTGACGTCACAATCATGTGACCTCATGCCTTTACGTTCACACACACGCAGCATCTTCCCAGCTCATTCAAAACGCACATTTGTCAGTTAGAATTTTTCCTTGTAGTTTCATGTAACACATATTAAAGCATAAAATGCTTTTTAGCATGCCCCCCCCCAAATAAACAAAAATGTGTCCTTCCGTTTTCCCCTTCGTTCGTGCATTTCCCGCTACATTTAGGGGGGGGGGGGGTATGATGTCATGGGACCTATACACCAATTCAGTTTCCCTGCTAAATTTAGCGGCAAAGTTTATGTCACGTGACCTGTCGCGAGCACTATACCCGAATTCAGTTTCCCCGCTAAATTTAGCGGCAAAGCGTATGTCACGTGACCTGTCACGAGAACTATACCCGAATTCAGTTTCCCCACTAAATGTAGCAGAAAACTTGATGCCACGTGACCTCACGTGACCTATACTCAGTTTCCCAGCTAACTTCAGCGGTAAAATTGACGCCACGTAACCATGCGTCACGTGATCCATGCACCGATCCAGTTTCTATGCTAGATTTGGCGGGAAAAACTATGTGGCGTGACGTAAGCACCATGTCAATATCCACGCTACAACGATAAAGTATGGGTCCTTTCTCACTCCCGGAAACGATCGTTCAATGTCTCCTAAACAAATATAAACGATTGCTCCTAAAATGTTGCGTTCGACGCATTATGGGACCACGGAGATACAAATGGCTGCCAATTTTTTATAACATCAAAATTATGCGCAGCTACAACATAGAAGCTCCATATAGCACATATTACAATATAAACTGCGTTCTAATAAATTCTTAATTAATTTTTACTCAACCTATATGTAAATCTTTCATCGCGAGCAAAATAGTGTCGATGTTTCCGACAGCACTTAGCGTAGTAGAAAATGTGTATTTTAGCGATTGCATGGAAATATTATTAAGACAAATTGGCACTGCCCAAAGTTTCGCCGAACGAGTTGGATAGGAAATAGCGTGTTCTCTCAGACCGGTAAAATTAGCTATCTACATTTTGTTTTCCAATTTAAAATTAAACATTAGTATGCACTGTACATATTAAAAACACACAATATATCCTACTTCAAAAACAGATCTTGAGTGGTCTAAGTGTGGAGAGCACTCTCGATGAGGCGTACATTTTTTTAATAAAAAAATAAATACTGTAAACGACTAAATTTTCGCGAGGACCTAATTTTCGCGAATTTCGCGAATCACTACAATTCGCGAAAAATACGTCCCGCGAACGATTCGGGAAATATGTGAACGCTACGGAAGCTACACTCAATTCGCGAAAATTAGAACCCGCGAATAATTTCAAATTTTCAGCTTTGGCCCGATTCACGAAAATTTGAGCCCGCGAAAATTAAGTCGTTTACAGTAAGTATTCTTTATTTTTTTTATTTGAACGTGTGGTTTTACACTAGGGAAGGTGACATCCGGCCTTCGAGAAAGCAAAAATTGGCGACATCAAGTGGAGCAACTTTCTCCTTGGTCCGGAGCAATGTCTTGTAGCTTATGCAGCGCAATTCTTGGTTTCCCGTGCGGAGTATTCCAAACTAGACAGCAACGGCGCTCGCAACTCCTCGCTCCTACAGTATACAGCCGAGATTTGCCTGCAGATTGTAGGTTACAAATGTACATGTCCGCTATATTCAAGATATAGTCAAAAACTTCCCTTACTACCATTAATCGTCGAAGTATCATTATGGGGAAGCACAGAGGCAGGTCATTATTAGCAATCATCATTTAAACCTGAAACATTAGGTCAAATGAGCAACTTTAAAATAAAAGATTACGAAAAACGTATTAAATGTCTCGACTTTGCATTTTTTTTTTTTGTTAAATGTGCATGCATTTGAATAAAACAACACCAGTGCGGCCTAGAATGTGTTTATATGTGCGATGATAAATACACGCTTGTGTTGGTGCAGTCACGTTTGATGTTATTTTTAATTGAATATTAATTGAACCTGAAAATTATTTGAAATCCACGAAAATGTCTTTACAAGCACTTGGAAAATATATATTAAAAAACTTATATAAATTTCATGGCAACGTTTTGAGTTTTATATTAACCAAGCATATAAACTGGACAAACGTAAAACGACCACAGTTTTTTTTTATTGCCACGCAAACCAAAAAATGTCAAGTTTTCTTCTTTTTTTCCTCTGCAGGTAATTGGCGGGCATTGTACAGTAGCTGACATCTTAAGAAACTAGAGGCCTGTCCAGTCTCGAACATCTCATTAGCGCTCCTCAGCCAATAAGATTAAGGCCTTAGCCGATAAGAACGGCAAAGGGCGAATCGCGAAGCAAGAACCGCGAGCCTAAGAAAAGCCCTCCGTACCTTAAAGTCCGAAGACCGGTTCGCGCTTTCCACTTTTCCCCCTCTTCCTCCTCTCCCCCTTCTACCCTGTCCACCGTTGCCTGCTTCCTCCTCCCCCATGGTGAGGAGGATCTTCTGCCTTGCAGAATCTCGAGTCTAGTCTTCGGCCTCTAAGTTGCCAGTGGGTATAGAACAATAGCTTGTTGCATAGACTCCATTTTGCGTTCTTTACTGCCACCCTCTGCACCCAGAACAGTCCCGATGACTAAGCACAAAAAGCGGCAGAGCGTCCCCCCCCCCTACTTCCCTCAACAGCCCCACCGCAGACCCACAATTAAGTCCCTTCGAAAACCGTCACGCCCACTCGTCGAGCAACACAACAAGCGAGCGCTCGTCCCACCAACAACACCCCTTTGGTGCCGAGCGAGACCAACGGACCGAGCGTGGTCCCCTCGACCACCTTCTAAATAAAGTCGCGTCAGCGGCTAGCGGCGCCGGTCTCCCCATCTGTCCGGCCACAGCATGCGGCCGTTCTTGAGAGCTCGGCGTGAGCAGCAACTCGTCATCAATCATCGACGCCGATGGAGACGTCACGGAGTGACGTCACGTGCGGTCGCCATTGTGGTCAGGCGGAAACCCAATTTACGATCCATTCAGAAGGAAAAGGAGGCCTTTTTTAAAACCTTCCTAACCGCCCGCGCCCAATCGCTCTTATACTTCCTCTCTCCTCCATTTTTTGGAGAGATAAAAAAGAAACTCTCCCTACCCAGATGGCAAAAGTTGCCCAATGTTCAAAATGTTTGTGGACGACCATCGGAAACAAAACAAAGCGTGAAGGGGAAAAAAGGGGGAAGAAGCAGGGGAAAAGAGGAGAAGGGGGGGGATAAGTTTTAGCGCCAGTTACACCGGTACTCTCGAAATGATACATGGGCTACTTCCGCCATCATAGCCCTGACCAACGCTCCGTGTCATTTATTATTAATACGCGAGAGAGCTTCAGGAAGGCTTGTTCGAAAGAAATCAGAAACCACGGTGACTGGAAGCGCCGTTCTAAATTTAAAAAAAGGGAAACGCCGAAAGGGAGAACCAGAGGGAAGAGCTTTAAAAATGCTCGCTTTGATTCCATCGCCGCGAGTCTGCTTGCGGACGCATTGGCGTGACAAAAGCAGCAACCCTTTCCTTTCAAACGGGCAGCACTCGCGCCCTCCTATTCATGGGAGGCGGGATTTCGTAACATAACTGTCCTCCGCAAGTCACGGTAAACTAATTTCTGTCCGTCCCCCCCCCCCCTTCCCCCTTTTTTCGTCGCTTTCCGCGTTCTTTCTTCTATAAATAATGTGGCTATGAAGTACAAAAATAGACCGCGAGGGGACAGCACGTGGCTGTTGTTTATTGTTGGGGTCCAATAAGAGATCCCATTGTTTACGACTGTATGCAGAATGCGCGTATAAAACGGGTCGGCACTGTTTCTTTCTTTGTACTTTTTTTTTGTACGTAACGCGAAAAGCTTTTTTCGAGTAGCGTGGTTTTGGCCCTTTTTTTCTGTGGTTTTCCCTTTGCTATTGGGGCGGAAGACAAAGGGGCCCCCTCCAAACAAAGTCGTAAAATTTAACGCCGCTTCCGAATTAGCTGGAGGTCATAAATCATGCCTTCTCTTTTGTGTGGAGGTGGGGAGATTCGGGAAGGGGTGTGGGATACCGGTTTACCGGTAAACGCATATCCTTGCCCCGCGTGCCTCAAAAACGTGATTCGGACCAAAAAAAAAAAAAGACCCGTGTACAACAGGCTATGGCACAACGCTCCCCCAGCATACATTTTTTTTGGCTTTTTATAAAGTTATTTGTTTCATGCTCAACGTGGATTTCAGTTTTCATAAGCTTGCTCGCTACGCAGAAACCAAAGGTTTATTCGGAATATCACCTGCAAACTTTCGGCGCAAGCGTGATTACGTTCAAGTATGTAAGAACGAGGAAAAAGTCAAAGTAGTAGAAATTCCCAAAAAATCAGCCGTATTTTCTCCGTGAGCATATAACAAACCGATGCTTGTGGAAGCAAAATCTGCAAAAAAAAACTTCTCCTAATCCTTCATTCTTGTAATCTTGCATAGTTTCTTACCTGGAGCTTCATAATACACAGCGGGACGAAGCGGGACAGGTACCGGGATATCGGCGCCTGCTGCGATTGGCCAGCGGTGCGTCCAGCTTGGTATCGCCGTGTAGGTTAGTAAGGGCCCTTGTTGACATCTTAAGAAAGTGGACGGCCCGGAAAAAGAAAAAGGGGGGGGGGGGCGACTTATGTTGTTTGGAGTTATCGCCATTGTGGGAGAGAGAAAATGGGATGGGTCAGTGCTGAGGCTTTGCTCGTAACGCAAAAGTCTGTTCGAATACTCAAGGGTAACACCAAAAAGCATCGAAAGAATCAAAGCGGTCAGAAACATCTCGGCACATTGTTTCGGGGCGAGCGCAGTTACCGTTCACTCCTAAACACAGCCCTCTCGCGGGAACAACAACCAGCTGACGTCAACGCCACTCAGGGGCACAGCAGGTCACAATAGTGACGAATTAGGTAATTCGATTAACGGCACTCCCTGTAGAGACCGAAATCCGAAATATTTTCCAAACCAACCCGCAACAATCGAGTTAGTGTCTCGAATCGCCAACAGAGGGCGACTCCGGCCTAAGCACCGCCAGAGGCAGCCACATTTCCCCCCATATGTAGCGGCACGTGCGGGTCATGCGTCATGACGTCAGTTCCCCTTCCCGCGTCTGCGCATCGAGGTCCCGAATATCGGGATGAGGGTGCTTGAGTGGCAGGCCTTACCGTGCGCGCGTCTTATCCATCATCTCAGATTGAATCACAGATTAACGAGCTGGGATAGCTCGGATTAAGAGCGGGAGATGGATAGCGATGCCGCTCTTTTGTTGAGCTGGTTTTTACGTAGCGCTTACATTCGGGTTTTTGGCTGTTTGCTTATGCGTCTCCATCTTTGCGCTGTCCTTTGTGTTCGCGTGTGTCGGTTATCGCCGTGAGAACTGTCAGATCAATCAGGACCTGTCAACAGAGGGTTGGTCACCTCGTCATCATCACCAACCCTCGATACCCTCCATATTTTACAGCAGGTCACTAAAAACGAGGACCGTTTCTTCAGACTCCCTTCAGTGCTAAGTTCCAGCAGCGTCTGCTGCAGTGTGCACATGCACTTGTATTCAAAGTTCAGTTTACCTGGACAAAACGTATAACTCTTAATGTGCAACTGCATTTTTCAAAGCCTGTTTATTCATATGTTTATTTCACACCATGTGGTCGTGCAGGCGATTCCTTCATCTTTCTGAGGGCGGCTGCCTCGCAGCGCTGCGAAGTCCCGCTACACCATACAACTCTCGCGAGGCAACTTGAACCAATTAGTGTTACTTACGATCTTGCGTCGCCGACAACAGATGAGTGATTCTTGGTAGAGATGAAGGAAAGTTTTGTTCAAAATAAAAAGTACGTTTAGCCTCCTCGAAACTTTTTTGGGTACAAGAGGTCCTGAGAATCACGGTCAGTAGTGTGCACTCGACCTTTTGTGTGTTCATTTGTCTTATAAATCATGTGCCGATTTTCTTCCGCTAACACAGTAGTCTAAAGTACCAGCTCTTAGCTTTAGGAACAGACATCATCAAGCTTTTGGCATGCTAAGTCAACGGAAGCTTCGGTCTCGTACCCAGAGCCTTTGTTGTGCTCTAGGTCCAAGCTGGATGAACACATCTGCGCAGAGGTCATTTCAAGGGAGCTCCGGTGGTTGTTTTAGCTACCCAAACTGAATACATTGTCAGAATAGCCAGGCTTCACCCTTCCCGGCATGCGGTTCATTGTCTCTAAATTCAGAATAGCTATTGAGAAAAGGGCAAACGAAGCTATGCCAAAACCAACGTTACGCCAAAACCAACATTAAAACTTTCCCGCGCTCTCCAGTGGCGTAATGTCACGTGATGTGTAACTTGAAAATGAAGTGGGGAATTTTAAAAACACAAAACATTTCGCACGTTTTTTTCTTCGCTGTCGTATTTTTTTTAAATTTATTTTACATGATTTATTTTTTTGTAACCCGTCGTAAACAAGTTATACCGCCCCTCCCCCCCCCCCCTATCTCAAACGCAGCCGAACTGCGTTTGAGATTTTGTGTTGTCTTGTCCTTTATTTTATTTCTCCGTGCCTCAGGGTTTAGATTATACGCTGTTCACTAAGCAGCTCACCTGCATAGTTTCGCTTCGGACAAGTAGAGCCTCTCAACCTCTCAAACTAAATTTAAAGCTTCAATACCATTGCGAAAAAAAAAAAAGATATTGTCATTTGAATTTTGGGTTAATTACTAGTGCAAAAGTGTCTGTAAATGTGTTCAACAAATTTTGAGGCGAATCAGTGACTAAACATTTCGCCGGAGACACATTAAAAGACACCCTTTTTTCCCGAGTTCTGCAGGTCATCAAAGAAATGACAAGCTAGCAAAGGGTTAACAAGGACTTTCTATCTCTGTTTACGCGTGCTTGTGACAAAAAGTATGAGAGCGTGAAATACCATATATTAAACGCCACCTTATTAAAATGTTGCCCGTTTATGGGCCATTACATCATAAACGTAGCAATGGAGTCACTGCCACGAGGTAAATGCCTTGCGGCCCTCGACGTTTATATTTCCCGCGCTAATTCTGCTCATTATATAAGGAACTGTTACGCAAAACGACACGTGCGGAATAACGCAGCTAATCCCGCTCACCTCAAATACTCAAATGAGTGCTATAAGCGTACGAACAGCAACACTTGTAGACAACGGGAAGTTGCACCGTTCGATCCGCTGATTCAGTCCCGACTAAGTAAAAGCAGTAGACAATACGTAACTGCGTATAAAAAGGCCAACCAAGCAACAAAGCTACAAAGAGGAGCCACAAGAAATAAGACCTCAATGAATGGCGAACATAGGTGCAGGTGGAGAGAATGATAAGCGAGGAAGGGGGGGAGGGGGGGACCGTAAAAGCCAGCCTTTCTCACGCAGCGTGCCCACCAAAAGAAGGTCCACCTCAGGAAAGCGCGATGGTTTTTCCTCTCACTCTCTTTCTCTCTCTCTCTCTCTCTCTCTCTCTCTCTCCATCTCTCCCTCCCACATCCATTGTATCAGTGTGTATATTTTCTTTTTCTAGGAGTCCATATATTTCCACCTTCGCCCTCTCTGAGTTTTACCCATTCTTTTACTCTGTTGTTCTCCCTCACTTTATACCTCCCTACCTCGATCCATTTCTTATAACCTACCACTTCCATTTCTCGCTTACTCTCTCAGCATACTTTCTCTCCCTCTCTCTGTTTCTATCGCCCTCGCGTTCTATTTTTGGTCTCGATAAACCGTTTTCTTTCATCTTTGTTCTCACTCTCTCTATTTCATTTTATAGCTCTCTAGGATTCCTCTCCAACACTGCGCGACGTGCACCCAAGCTAGCGCGTATTTCAGTATTGTACGACAAAGTTATTAATAATGATGAAGTGCGACAGGAATCTTAGAGGGGCGAAACATAAGGAAATAATTCGGTACGCCGGGGTTTCATAAAACTTTTTATTGGAAGAATTTTGTTCGCGGTGTCCTCGGCACATTATCTGTTGAAATAAAGTGCAAAGAGCAAACTACACCCTGCATCTTTGTATAAAGGTCCTCGCGCGGATTTCGATGGTGTTATTTATACGTGGGGTTTTTCATTTTATTTCCAAGTGATCTGTTCAAAAAATACCGTGAAAGCTACACAAACATGGTGCAGGTGAGTTATACGGCCAGGGGGACCAAATTAGGTAAAAAATGTAAGAAGTCGGACAATACTCCGTTTCATAAAAAAAAATTGGGATGTGTGTATTTTATACAGCCTAGAACGTAGTCTGCCTCAACGGGCGACTTGTCTCTCAGCTGTAGATGACAAATTTAGACACCGCAAGCCTGGGGTCTTTAACGTGCATCACGCAGTAGTGACACACGACCGCACGCCAATACGGTGCTCATTCAGATCAAAACGGGCAGGGATGGAGATTGAACCCAGGATCCCTGGGTTCTGCAGCGCGACTTTCGCGCCACATGCTCCACTTTACAAAATTACGTATGGACACTCCGAGGACGTTCGATAGAGCAGCGTCCTTAGGAAGAACATAAAGCATCTATTGGCAGACCATGACTGTTGTTGCCTTCGTGAAGTCGTCCTATGGCTGCCCTATAGAATATTGGCCAACGGACGTTTCATGGTCGTCATATTCTAGTGACGATGTGAGGTCATCCTATACCCTATTTATACTAAGACACCCTATAGAGTCCCTACGGACTCTAAGAGTGTCTACCCAGGATCCATATGGTGTCTATAGGGTGCCTGCAGAGATCCCATACAAGGTCTACAGGGAGTCCCTACGGGGTCTACAAGGAAACCATACAGGGTCTACACAGGGTGGTCCTTACGGGGTCTGCAAAGAACCCATACAGAGTCCGCAGGGAGTACCTACGCGTCTGCAAGGAAGCCATAGAGTGTCCTTATAAGGCCTGCAGAGAAGTCATACAGGGTCTGCACGGAGTCTCCTCGCGGTCCGTAGAGAAGCCACTCAGTCTGCAGGGGGTATAGATAGCTAAGGGGTCCGCAGAGCCAAGGTTACTAGAACAACTCAGTCGGGAAACTGCCATAGAGCCTGCTCTGAAAAAGTAGCACCAATCCGTATTCGAGAACCGAACTAATAGCGATCGCAACGCCGCCATTTCTCCCACAGCGATCACTCGGGGAACTGCACGGTTGTTTGTATTGGTTCGGGAGTATCGCATTCGAAAGCGCCCGCTGCGACTCTTCTATTTTGGCTTTAATCGGCCATTTTGGCGCCGAAACATATACGGTGGAAGGGGTTTCAGGGATGACAACCCCCGACTTCCAAGCGGACGCACCACAAATTACTACCGAAGTTAGGACGTGCCCAGGTCGAGACGCGCTACCTGAAATTACCGGTTAGACATATATGGTTGTATAAAAACAATATTAATTGTGCCGCAAAAGTTTGTAAACTAAATATTTTAAAAACATCACGCGCCGGTAATTTTGTGCTAATCTCCAATAAAAGTTCCTAGAAAAAGTGCTTTTTCCGTTTGTTTTTACGCCAAAACAAGCTTTCTAAAAGCTCATGGTGACCACAGTGAAGAAAAAAGATTGAGCCGCCATCTTGGCACCTCGAGCCTGGGAGTTTCGGTACTCTGAGAACATTCAATGAGTAGCATTAGCCATACAAAGCAACTTTCATGTTTCAACTCGTCGCTAAAGGGTGACGCAGTTATTGCATTTATATTAAGATAACAGATAACAGAGGAAGATAACAATAGGTAAGAGTTATTTCGGTACATACTGAACACTTCCATCTCAACATTGAATATGCCCTGAAGCGGGGGGGAGGGGGGCATGAACCCCCTCCCCCCCCCGAAATCTTCCATTTTGCTGAGGTTTCCTCTCCCCCCCTCATACAACACTTTGTCATGGGCGGGCCCCTCCCCCCGAACCAAAATCCTGGCTACGTGCCTGCCCTGAAGTTGGACATGTCTCTAGACATCCATGTAACATATTGATGCCCGGCGCTTAATAACAACTCTTTAACTCAGATACAGCGCCACAGCTTTCGGCAGACTTATTCAGAAAATGAACGAAACCATACAGCTAGTGAAGAGGATTACTCGCAAGCACACAGGTATGAGGGAAAAGGGCCTGCTCAGGCTCATACAAGCCTTTGTAGTTCCTCATATCTCGTACTTGACACCCATCCTAGCCATGGACGCAGTCAAACTCGACAAATTAAACAAGAAAATGAGGAAGCTATACAAGGTCGCCCTCGGGATCCCGGTAGGGACTAACAACCAACGACTAGAGGAGATGGGAATCCACAACACCAGAGAGGAAATTATCGAGGCTCAACGAGTATCACATGTACGGAAAGACTCATGCACACCTTCACGGGCAGAAAAGTTCTCCAAGACATTGGGTACACAATTACTAACGGAGTTGACCGTACAGCTATACCTGGGGAATATGAATCACTTAGTAATAATAAGTAATAAGTAAACGCTCCACCATGCCGTACTTATTTGAAAGCCAGTAAATGAAGCCGCTTCAATGCGGTTCCAAGCCATGCGTTTGCTTCCTCGCACGGCACGTCGTAGCCAGTATTTCTATTGTAGTGTTTGTTTTTCTACTTGTGCTGTTCGCGCACGGCTGCGATTGTCGTCTTGAATTAATTTCTATAGAGCGGATATTTACTCAACTGGAAGTGATGCTTCACGGGCAGAGAAATCGCTTTTCGATCAACTTGAATGCAGTGAAAGCCGCGACTTGTGGCAGGTGTTAAGTGTACGGAGCTACGCCATGGAGAGCTCGAAACCTTCTAGCGCTCATCCCAGCGCGCCACTTGGAGGGCAGTTTCTCCACGAACCGTAGTATATTTAAACAGCAAAATAAAAGATAGCCTTTTTTTTAGATTTTACGTATCATTATTTCTTAATGCTAAAATGCGAAACTGTAAATATATGTACTTTCCGTCATAATTTTGTACTCTTCAGTCCTTTCCCCAGAGCGCAATCACTCTTGGAAAGGAAACAACCGACATTGACATTGGCCACTGTACGGTGGGAGCTTACGATTCCGACCAGCGTTCCAACATTACTATCCTCACGTCGATTAATGGCACCTAATGCCTTTAGTGGTCTTAAACTATTTAATGAAAAGCGGAATGTCAACCTGCGACACCCCGCGCCCTCCGATCACGGCCCGACCAGCAGCATCAATGCCCGACAGTTTACGTCATATGATATTGTTGTTGCACCACTGACACGCGAACACACGGTCACATCGGCGATAATTCCAGTCTTCTGTTCATTACGCATAACACTGCCATCACGATGTTGCTGCTATGTTGCTCACACGCAGAAATACAGAACCACGTTGACTGCCGGTTGGCACTCGGCATCGGAAAACAGAACCGAACTCAGCACAGAAGGCACCCAGGCACCCAGCAGCAAAACCTGCCTGCCTTGCAGTGGCGTAACTAGATATGACGGCGCCCATGGCAAATGAAATTTCGCGCCCCTCATAGCCAAATGAAATTTCGCGCCCCTCGCGTAGCCCCGCTGCCGTTTGTTTTCCATAGGGCACATGTTGGGTGGACTTGACTCGGCGCCCCCTCCCAAGTGGCGCCCGGGGCATTTGTACCCCCCCTGCCCCCCCCCCCCCTAGTTACGCCACTGCTGCCTTGGACGCAGTTTTGCGATTTCCATAACGACGAAAACGTCCACACACTTCCGCGTGGTTCCGCGTGGGTCCCGCAATCCGGAGACGGCCATCTTAACCAGTGTACGTAGCGCTTCTGGCACTGCTCCGGAACTTCGCCGTTTCTAGCGGCTTCGTTTGCTCGTTTGATAAAATTAGCGGTAAAAACGTCAATGCAACCGAAATGCTCTGCACGTTTGGACTGGGAGACGGAATTACTCGCGGCCGTCGCTGCCGCTGAAGCTCATCAACTCAACAACTTTTATTAAACAACGTGTGCGAGTGCGACGTGCTCGAAAACGAAACCGAAAGAAGATGAGTCGGGAGGATGGAAGCTTTCTCCCATCTGCCTGGAGAAGGAGAAAAACGCCTCGTCCCTCCCTTCTCGTGTCCGCTTGGGGGAGCGTCAATAGAAGGGAGGAAAATGCGCCGTTGCTACCTTTTTCCTCCATTTTTTTTTTTAGAGTGTAGTGATACACGACCGAACGGTGGTACGATGCTCATCCAGATCGAAACGGGCACGTGCTCCGAGCTGGTGGTGTGCGCTAGCCCAGTCTGCCACCGATCCCCATCCAGCGTTGTGCACTAAGCACGAAACAAAGTATAAATATGATAGTTAACTTTTAATGAGCAAACATAAACGTATGATTTCAATTAGAAATATGCTGAGCATCATTCAAAACTGCTATATCAGTCAATTTTAGAAAGGTATTAATAAAATCTCTAAAACTGACTGATTTAGTGGCTTTTGATGACGCTCAGCAAGTTTCTAACTGGAATCCTACATTTATTTACACGAATAAAAAAATGCTTAGCAATACTTAGTTCATAATTCGAC
Organism: Ixodes ricinus; assembly: GCA_037355805.1. Classification (NCBI taxonomy): domain Eukaryota; kingdom Metazoa; phylum Arthropoda; class Arachnida; order Ixodida; family Ixodidae; genus Ixodes; species Ixodes ricinus. The sequence continues at coordinate 119,614 of JAZHYW010010643.1, read as the reverse complement.
TTTCCATGATTCCTAGCCCCATACACTATGTCCCGCTGGTCGAATAAATAAATCACTTGCATGGACCCTATTTGTATGGGGAACAACTGAGCCGGCGGCGTCGGCTCCGATGGATGGATGGATGCCGCTGAATATTTTCAATCGGACGGCGACCTGCGCCACCAAGCCAGTATTGTACTTTTTTTAAACATTTATTTAACAAAGAGTTATATTTCTAGAAATTTATTCTTTAAAGTTATGTGCGATCTGTAAGACAGAGGCGCCTCTATGCAGCCAGGTGCCCACACCTTTCGCCCTATAGGTCGCCCGGAAGAAAATAAGAAAATTCTAATTTTTCCTCGATTTATGCCACTATGTCAGATAATCTCTTATTGGTTATGTCCACCTTCCCCATGTATATGTTCTCCTCTCTATCCCTTCATCCCAGTTCGTTTGTTAAATTCGCCTCCTCAGCTACTACAGGGTGAAGCCCCTAAAGTAAAGATTCAAGTGCTTAGCCATCTCCTCCTCCTCTCCACAAGCTGCACACACCGAATCTACTTCCTGATATCTAGCTCTACATGTCTTAGTCCGCAACATTCCCGTCCTCACCTCGAACAACAAGGAGCGCCTTCTAGAATTGTCGAAGATAGGCTCCTTAGAAGAAACGAAACAAATGGTCCCGGAGCAATGGAACAAATGGTCCCGGAACAAATGGTCCCGGAATAAATGGTCCCGGTACAATTGGTCCTGGAACCAATGGTCCCAACTACAAACTAGGAAAAAATGGTCCCAGATAAATTTCGCCAATGTGGCTTCTGCGTTTTCGGATAAATTCGATAAAATCCAATAACACTCGCCGGGAAACATTTTACGGTTTTTAATTCATAAGAAAAGCTCAGAATTTCGAGGCTGCCTCTTGCACGAACTCGGCCGGTTTTAATATTTTTCTGAGAAGCTCAGAAATGTTTTGCGCCATGGAAACCTAATGCACCTATAAAGGCATGGAGCTCCACTCGTTACGTGTGCTACCACCACGCGTGATGACGAAGAATTATAATGCAATAAATGCAAAGGCAAGCGAGCCGGTCAAGAATGACGAAAACAATCCGAGGAGGGGGACGAGTTTCATGGCTTCAACAGGGGTGGCATTTACTTGATTGAATGAGGTTTTAGCGAACGCTTCCGTTATTCGCTAAAACATCGATTCGCTCAAATGTCGCTGTTCGCTAAAACGTCATTCGCTCATGTGATATGGACCCTATACGAAAATAGTAATAACTCCTATAGTATCGTATAAGGTCACTACATTAACAGTTAGAACATAACTATTGGACTGTATTCATTTCGAAAATATTCTGACGATTTTGAATAAAATTAAGTTCAATACCCGACCACTTTCTTCGAAATAACCGGCTTCAAAATATAGACGAGATCCTTCATTCCACCAGGAAATCACTGATTGCCTAAAAGATGAAATATATTGCATGGTATATCTTAGTTTCAAAGCAATCTTCTTGCGGGACAATTTTTCCCTGTCTTGGACTTGGGACTATTAGTTCTGGGACCATTTGTTCCGGGACCATTTGTTCCTACACCCGCTCCTTAGTAATGTCCTTTTTAAACAATTTGTACATTTCCAAGACCGATTTAGTCTGCATGCCTGCTTCCCATATTTCCCTCTCAGTTTCTTCAACTCTCTTCTTAAGATTTATTTGTCTTATGCGCCTCCCTGCTTTTGCCCATATTAATATCTAAGTTTTCTAGTCCGCTTTCTTCATTTTTCATCCACGCTTCGCATGTGTAAATAGCTAAGAACTCTTCGTGCCCATCGTTCTGCATCAATTTCTTTTAGCCTGTCCTGAAATTCGGTCTTACTACTAGCTTCCCTGCCCTCGAATGAGGACCATCCCATATCGCCCTGTACACCTTGGTTCGGTGTTTTACCATGTGCTCCCAGAGCGAATCTACCTACGCCACGTTGCTTCATTTCTAGCCTTGGCTGGACGGCCAGGTTTATGCACAAAACTTCATTTGCAAAAGTCAGGCTCGGAACTATAACTCCTGTCCAGGTCTCCCTCACCCCCTTATTCGCAACTCCAGCCCGCCGCTCGCCCTCTCGTGGACGAACGGAGAACCAGAGGAGCGGGGATGGCAGCGGCGGCCGAGGCGCGGAAACGGTGGCAGGGACTGTCGGCCGTGATGCGGGAAGCCGTTTTAACGAAAAAAGTGAGTGCGTTAAAAAAGGAATTATTGTGCTCCGCCTTGCAACAGCGTTGCACAAAGGACCGTGATGTCTAGTTTCATTAGGGATTTTTCGTATATCGCATACGCTTCGGATTTCTGGTCTTGTGCATGGCCGCCAGCTCAATCTGTGCTCAACGTAACGGCAAACGCTCCCACTAGTAATATAAAGCTCTTGCGTACGGTCTACGAAAAGTCTATTCTTTGCCCCAACTAGAAGAAATCTGGTCGCGCAACGGTATGTCGAGCAATACACATTGGGAATGGGTTCGCGTTTTAAGGCCATTACAAGGGACATGACCAGTAATTCCAAGCACTTTAAAAAGACAGAATACGCGTACTTGCTTTCAGGTGATTACAAAGCAAATAAAAAAAATGCTCGAAGCATTTTAAGAGCGTCTGTGTAAGCCAGCCGTTCGTGACAACTTAAAACGGGCAGTTTTGGCGAGAGGAACTGCACCGTTGCAAATACCACGGTACAAAAATAAATTGTACGGTATATTCAAATATTGAGTTTTGATAGAGCAATAAATAAAACCCCTAAACACGCCGATTATGTTAATAGGCTCGTTTTAGCATAGCGTTACTCAGAGCGCTACCGTAGGCTGGCTACCGTGAGCACGGCAACGCTCCTAGCGCGCGCTGAAAATTGTGCTTCAAGGGCGCAGCACGAGCTTCCGATTGTAATGCTACATTTAGTGCCACTAGATAAGCTGCGCATCAGAGTAACGACGCTTGGCCATATTGTGGCTTAAAATCATGGTTGCGAGTTATCTGAAGCTTTATCTGAAATCACAGGAAACGCTTTTCCGTCCTCCACAAATGTTTAAACAGGTCGCGACAGAGCAAAAGCAATATTACATGAGCTTCCTATAACCGAATCTAATGCTGAGGAAGTCGCACTTTTGAATCATGACGATCGGCAGTTCCGTCTGCTCTGCATACGAGCCAAAATGGCGGCGCCCACAACAATGTCGTGGAACGGAGTGCCGATACACTAAGCGCAGCTCATTTAGTGGCTCTAGCTACACCGCACGGTAGCCTGCGGTAACAAAGTTCTTATCAAGAACCATAGAGCAGTTTGATCACGTGTTGCAACAAACTATACCGAGATGGTGAGCAGCGAGTTAGGAGCCTGGGACACGAATTCATCAATACTAGTGAACGCTGCTCTTCCGAAGCTTGACGATCACCGTGCGCGGCTCACTTTCTAAAGCACTATTGGTCAGGCAAAGCGCAAACACGATATCTTCACCACCCTCAAAAATATTTTGCCACAAACAGTAACGTGGCCGCTGCCTAAAACGCGCTCGCCTACCACAAAGCTTCGCAAGTTGAGGTTTCTGCAACTTTTAAATAACAGCATGCTCGTGTTCCTACCGTGCATCAGCATCTCCGTCACCTTTTAAGTTATCCTGCTCCGACCGCTTCGCATTTGTAAACAAATAAATCATTTTTAGCGCGCTGACCAGCGTCAGCGAGCAGGCGCACGGGATATCCTGGAGAATCTATCCCCGTCTCTTCCGACAATTCTGGAACTATCCGCCCAGCCACCTATAGGGCGTTGGAGTTGCGAATACCTGTTATAGTTCCGCAGTGCTCTATTTCATTACAGCTGCATTTATGCTTCCCTTACCAGTTACATATTTTGCATGTTCATTGAGGTATTCTATACCCTCGTTAATCCCATACTCCTAGATACTTGTATTCGTCGAATCACTGAACCTTGCTCTGCAACTCTTGCTTGCTTTCAACTTCAGCTCTGCAATTCCGTTATCATTGAACACCATGACCGCTGATTTGTCACTACTGAATTCTAAGCCTAATGTATGGCCCTCTGAGCCATATATGCATTAAGGAATGAAGCTATGTGCTGCTATCTGCATTATCACTGTGTCATCAGCCTACATCAGACCTGGTAAGGACTGTTTGATATTTTCACCTTTCCTGTCGTAGGGAAGGTGAAACCCAAGAATGCTTTCTTACAACTTTTCCTCCAATCCTCGGAGATAAAACATGAACAACATTAGAGACAAAAGGCATCCCTGTCGAAGACCTCGTTTTATGTATATTTGCTTTGTTCTATTTTCTTCCCATGTTATTAGTATCATGTCTGCAAATATCCCTTAAAATTTTCAATATTCCGTCGTCCCGACCTAAGCTCGTCGTTACGTTCTACAAATTACCTTGAATGACATTGTCACAAGCCCCTTTGTCATAAGCCTCCGTCGCCCATTGTTCGCCGCCACCTATCGGTTGCCGGCGCAGGATTCACGGGACGCGATGGCGGCGAGCTACTCGGCCGCCAATGTGGCGTTGTCATTATGGTAGAAGTTAATGCAATTAAAATTCCGGAAAGCCTGTGTGGTGTCACACATTTGTCAAAAGGAAAGCCGTTCTATGAATAAGACCACAACTATGATGCAAACCCTTTTTTTTTATTGACTCGTGTTGGTGCAACCACGCTCTTTGCTACATGAATCAAACTCCGTGCAGCTGGGCGCATGAAACGCATCAAATCACGCGTAAAAATAAAAACATGTTTTTTTTTTTTTTAGCTTTTGATAATGCACTGACGGATGTTCGCGTCATTGCACATCGCAATTGCATACATCGCCGATCGCGACTCACTCACGTTTCGATATCAATTAACTTGATATGAGGTTCGGATATAGGAGCAGAAGAAACGTGTTGCCGAACAAAAATTGTCCTGACCGTTTGCGCGCGTGCCAAACTATATCCATGTGCGCACATCGGCAAACTTTCGCATTCTGCTGAGACACTAATATTAACTTCATTAGGTAGACCGGAACCCACACTCTCCAGAAAAAATGGTGTAAAAAGGTGTATTATTATACACCTTGTGTCCCATATAATACACCCCAAAACTTCAGTTCGACGTACAGCGCCCTACAGTCGAACAGACGGCCCGAAATTTTACGAGGGGCTTGATAGCCGTGTGGTACAACTTATTAAAATAGCTAATGTACGTTTGACTGACTACAAAACACATAATCGGGGTTTTCTTGGCCCTACTGTAAAAACTCGGTGTTTTCTTTATGTAGTTTTTGAAAAGTACTTCAGCTATTTAAAAAAGTTATATCGCACCATTACCAAGCCCCTTGTAAAATTTGGGGCCGTCTGTTTGACTATAGGGCTCTGTACGTCGAAATTAAGTTTTGGGGTGTATTATATGGGACAAAGGTGTAACGATACACCGTTTTACACCTTTTTTTCTTCAGAGTGCAGGTTTAATACATTCAACCAGGCAGTTTTTCACGCCAGCCTTTTAGTTAAATAAACGAAACGAAAAGAACACTACATATTTCGACTTCTCTAAAAAAAGCATATGCATCTTCCAAGTCGCAATATTCAGCTCGCTTCGACGCATTCGTAATGCTGCAAACGCTTCAGAATCCCGTCAAAATGATTTATTTGTCACTAGGGGCGCCCTGGACGGCGCTTGAGTCACATCCGCTGCGTTCGGATACCTTTAACTTTTTTAACAAATAGGTTTGCTTTAAGATGAAAACTCCGTATAATTTAGCGCAGACTGACTAAATAATATAATCACTTTGCGCTTTAAATGATCAGTCCCCTTGCATGTCGATTTATTTTTGAAAGTAACTCATGAGTGATATGATAAAACGGAGCCTAACCAAGGCAATAAGCTAGTCTGTACGCATCGAAACACAAACGGGGGAGGGGGGGGGGGCACAACAATCAAAAGTCGACATAGCAACCGCGAAGGGAACGCGCGATGTCGAGACAGCCAAGCACACCGTTACTGGTTGAGGTCGTCGGGGCAGACTAAAGCACGTGAGTGCATTTGGCGGGTTTGATTATACTGGGTGGTGTTGACTAAACCTACCTTATGACCACTTTACTTTTTTCCCGGAATATGGGAGCAACGAGAAGGAAGACACCAATTACGCGTGCCATCTAACGAACCGCTCCCTCAACGGATGTCGAAACACAACAAAGCAGAAGAAGAAGAAAACGGAAAAAAACGGCACCTACGGCGGTAACAGGCGAGCTTCTCCGAAAGACAAGAGACAGCTGTGAAAGGAGGTTATGCTGCCCAACGGTTCAGGGGTCTCCGCAAGATATCGCCGGAAACGGGGTGAAGAAATTGTGGCGGCCGGACACTTCCGTTTCCGCTCGTGGTGTTCTGTGGTTGTTCATATGACTTTAGGTTCCGGGGAGCCATCTAGCCACTCGGCGAGCTGAGGCCGCAGCTAACGACGGTTTCGGGGGCGGATTCTTCCGCGGAGAACTAGGGTCCATTACGCATCTAGTAAAATTGTCAAACCTTCTAATTGTTCGAAACAGCTGTTTCCGGGACGTGATTTTACTTTTATGCATTGAGCGGAGCCTTACCTGATATCGATTGTCGAGATCCTGAAGCGAGTTTCTCACTTCCGCTATGTACTGTCTGGAATTGGTATTCTTGTAATTCATTACCAATGCGCTGTTTAAAGGCGTGAATTAGTTTATCTCTCCAAGCACTAGCTAATGCAACAATCGAAGAGAAATAAAAAGAATAAAAAAAATAAAGAGTCCTCATGGTTAGAACGAGCGGTCCGAGGTTTTAATGGCAGTTCTTGTTGACGGTACCCCTCACAGCTTCACGTCTATTTGCAATGCTCGGGATTCGTACAGCTCCGGTACCTGTGTCATTAGAGTTCGGCGGTTTCCACCACCAAATTGATTGGTCGGAAACAAGAAACTGAGTATCCACCGACGCATTCGTTGTATTCGAGTGCCAGACGAGTGTAGACTGAGTATTCGGAGCTATTTTGTGAGTGAGATTTTGTTGTCAACTGAAGAAAAGCCCTTCCGGCCTTCGAGAAATGACCGCTTGGCATTGAACGAGTCACAACGACCTCAGCAAGCTTCCCAAATTATACAAAAAAAGCCGCTTTTTTTTTTACATTTTACGGTAAGACTTCGGTATTTTCTCGGTTTTTTGTTCATTAACCTTATTCGCTACGCACGTGCCACAGTACACAGTATCCTTGGTCAAATGCAATACATTAAAAGTATAGTTATTGTGTGCGTAGTGCACGTTCACAAAACGTATTTTTTTCACACATTTCAAAACAAATAGGTTTGCTATAAATACACTAGTACACCGGAAGCCTACTGCTAGTATACTTTGTAGTAGACCAAAAATACGCATTTACTGGAAGTATATGAAAATCCCGCATTCAATAAACTTAGACTATACTGAAAAGAATGCTTTAGGTGTACTTAACGTACGCTAAGTGTACTTCAGCTGCACTCTTCGTGCTTTTCATGTCTCGCGTTCCGTCGGGCCGCTTGCACTCCGGCGACTAGAGACCACCCGAGGCGCGAGACATGACAGAAAAGAAGGAACCATTCACCTCACCTTTGAGTCCGGCCGGAACTTCACCTTCCATCCGATGTAAACTGTTCATAAGTCAACAGCACAACGTGCCTTCTCACAGCCCAGCGCGTGCATGTGTACTGGCCTCGGAAAATGGAAAATGAAAAGTGCACGCCATGTGCAATAACGCTAAAAATCGAACCGGAAAGAGGTCGCTTACTTTATGGTTGCGCCTGTAAAGCCGGGGTCACGCTACTTATACATCATGCAAACGACAGTCTGCATACAGATCCGAACGCGAGTCACCGCGAGGTCCGTGGTTCGAATGCCGCATGAAAAAGAGTTCAGGAGAAAACTTGGCAGGTGGCATCCGACCCACGAACATTGTGTTGACTCGTGTTTACAAACTGTATGAGCAGTGTGACCCCGGCTTATATCACATTTACAGGACCACCATAAAGGTACTTTTAACATAGGTTCATTTGCAATCGGCGAATCAGCCAGCGCTCTTGGGTTACCATGAACATACCACGCGCGGAAGATCGCCAACGGATTCGCCGCCGACTATACAGGTCCCTTAACTAAAGGGACCTTTATGATTGTGTGAACGGGGTATTAAAGGAATGAGTGAGCACGGATTATACTTGCAATAATGTACACAAGGACAACTTCTTTTTTTTTTCTTTACACTGTGAAAAGTGCACCAGCAGTCCAGTTTCATATTTGTGTACAACGTTGAGAAAGCTGCTGGCGTGTTAGCGTGTCTTCATTTAGCGTTTATTCGCGCACGCGCGCGAGCCATTAGCTTGGATAGCGTTGTACGACGAATGCTAAACGGAGTAGTTCGCTGTAACTCGAGCGCAGATGAAAGCCATGCACGCGCACGATTCTTTTCGAAACTTCCGCAGCGTTCATAATAACTCGACAGACTCGCGATTGGCACCGTATATGGCACTCGTGCAACGAGCTCCCAGAAAATCAAATAAAAGAAAAGCAAAGTCACGGACCTATGCAAGCTTGCACACAGCAGCCTTTCTGGCCGGTTTGTCCAGGCTAAGGCGACAAGCGCCACAACGACGCGACGATGACGAAAAACGCAGTCTAAAGTCGCAGTCCCAGTGTACGCAGCACGCGCGACAACAAAATTATCTGCGAACACGCCTCCAAGCAGGTTCTATGCATATGATTGTCTCATACATATGCACGCCTCCCACATGTTTGCACACAGGTTTTTATGACCAATGTGATAGTCATAGTGTAAGGAAGAAACACGCCTCGGGCAATCTCTGCAAGCTGCCTTTTAATTGTATGATGTATACAGCTTGTCCTAAATAATTTACAGGATTTTTTCTTTACCGCAAATATAAATTACGCATTACAGAACGCTCATTCTCGGCTTAAATGCAGCCCTATATAGCGGTTTGAACCAGACGCCAAATTTTCAGAACGCTATATAGGTATAACCGATGTTCTGACAATTTCAATAAGAAAATGGTGGCCGATGGACCTCTCATAATATGGGGTGTCTGAGATCAACAAGCTCGATCTAGAATGGACCGTAAAAATTGACACCTGCACGAAGCAATCTAAACTTTTCGTCAAAGCTCACAGGTCCGTATTTTCTTGTAAAATTACTAAGCGCAGCTCCCTTTCTGTCACAAATAGAACCAAAAAATTACGAGAGACGTTTACAAATCTCTGTAATGCGAAACCAGAGTGCAGCTCTTCACGAGGAGGAGGCGAGGGTACGGAAGGGAGGGTATGCTTCTCCTCCTCCGTACCCTCCTCCTCTTCTCCCTCGTCCTCCTCCTCTTCTTCTTCTCCTCCCCTCCCCCTGCTCCTCCTTTCCTCCTCCTCTCCCCCTGCTGCTGAATTTGTTCGTGGGTGACGTGACACGAAGCCGTGACGTCACTTCCCCGCTTAAATTTAGCAGGGAAACTGAATTGGTGTTGAGGTCCCGTCACGTCCATTTCTCCGCTAAATGTAGCCGGGAAACTTAACCCGCTAAAGTTAGCGGGGAAATTTTCCCGCTAACAAAAGATGACACGTCGGCCGTCATCAGAATCGCGGATCAACCTGACATTCAAAAAATGGTCGCGTAATCGGACTGTCCAAAATAAGTTTCAATAAGCGTGGCTCTTATCTCATGACTTCCACCTTTAAGAAAGATTGTATGTACTATGACGAGTGCTCATTTAACCAAACATTTCAAAACACCAACTATGCCTTCTCTTTAATTCATTTTAATACGAGAAGTATAATTAACAAACAAGATGACCTTACTTCGTTTTTCAATTCATTATGTCTAAATTTTGATGTCCTTCTTTGTACGGAGACGTGAGTCCCTCAAGTTGTAAAACCACCTGGTTTCGCTGGTTATAAATGTGCGAGCTTTAGAAGAAAAATATAAAGATGAGGTGGTGTTGCCATTTACCTAAGTGATGATATCTCATGGTAGGTGCTTGATGAATTTTCTATGATCACTACAGACGTACAGTGTCTTGTCGTTCATGCTGGAAGCATCCTTATTGTTGTTACGTATAGGCCCCCGCAAGAAGCAAGACTGTTTTTCTCTCGCTTTTTGAAGACCTTCTTGAGTTTCTGTGTTCGACTGCTAAACCCCCTTTTTTGTTTTTGTTATGGGCGACGTAAATATATAGGTTGGCCCAAGTCACAAGGCTCGATCTAAAATGGACCGTAAAAATCGACGCCTGCACGAAGCAGTCTAAACGTTTCGTCAAAAGTTTATTTCACAGGTCCGTTTTTTCGTGTAAAATTACAAAGTGTAGCTCCCTTTCTATAATAAAATGAAAGCCGTTTACAACTCCCTGTAACGCCGAATTAGAGCGCAGCTCTTGAGGAGGAGGGAAAGGAAAGGGGGGTCGCGTGACCTCGGGGGGTCACGTGACCAGGGAGTCACGTGACCTCGGGGGGGGGGGGGACACGTGGCCGGGGGGTCACGTGACCTCGAGGGCGGGGGGCGGAGAAAATTTTCCGCTAAATTTAGCGGGAAAATTTTCCGCTAGATTTAGCGGGGAAAATTTTCCGCTAGGTTTAGCGGGGGAAATTTTCCGCTAGATTTAGCGGGGAGAATTTTTCCGCTAGATTTAGCGGGGAAAATTTTCCGCTAGATTTAGCGGGGAAAAGTTTTCCGCTAAATTTAGCGGGGAAAATTTCCTGCTGGATTTAGCGGGGAAAGTTTTCCGCTAGACTTAGCGGGAAAATTTTTCCGCTAGATTTAGCGGGAAAATTTTTCCGCTAAATTAACGGGGAAAATTTTCCGCTAAATTTAGCGGGGAAATTTACCCATCATGCGCCGCGCGGTTACGCCGACGGCGACGGCGACGGCGACGGCGACGCCGACGCCGCTCAAGCCGGGAACGGGCGCCTTAGAGCTGCGCTCTAAAAAGGACGAAACAAAATGGAAGACGTTTACAGATCTCTGTAATGCAAAACTAGAATGCAGCTCCTGAGGAGGAGGAAGGGAGTGTACGAAGGGGAGAGCATGTCCCTCCTCCTCCCCCGTACCCTCTCCCTCCCCTCCCCTCCTCCTCCTCTCCTCCTCATCCTTCTTCCCTCTCCTCCTCCTCCTCCTCTCCTCCTGCCGCTGAATTTGTTCATGGGGTGACGTGACACGAAGTCCTGACGCCATTTTCATCGCTAAATGGAGCGGGGAACTTAACCCGCTAAAGTTAGCGGGGAATTTTTCCCGCTAAGGAAAGATGACACGTCAGCCGTCATCAGAATCGCGGATCAATGCGATATTCACAAAAATGGTCGCGTAATCGGACCATTAGAGCACCTAGAATTTTTGCCTGGAAGGGGGGGGGGGGGGTTGTGAAATTTTGACAATCGATCGGAGGAGAGAGGGCTGGCCGAGGGGGCGGGGGGGAGGGGATTTAACCCTTTTTATGTCCATTTTTTCCGCCATTTGTACGCGTCATTGCGAGATTTTATTTCCACTGCGCGATTTAATTTTAATCCCATCTATATACGATTGCATTCCTCGGTATGTACAATTATTTATCCAAAATTGTTGTTTTACATTCATAGAGAGCAGTAACATTTTTAATTTTTCCTACATCGCACCCGCATATAATCAATCGCGGCACTTAAGGGGGATGGCTGGTCTTTAAACGGTAAAAAGTTGAGGAGAAGTAATTTTTGAGAAAATGGCTTTTCTGATATTTGGACATAGCCACCCAGCTCTATACAAAATATTATTGCTCTATCTAATTTTCAAATATGAATACAAAATATGAAGTCTTAATTTTCGATGTACATTAGAAGGTAAACGTCCGGCTGCCCTCTGCTTGGTTAGGAATAGACATGAAGCGAAAAATAGGGACTATAACCAAAAATTTGTGTTTGGTTAGAGTCCCTATTTTTCGCTTTATGTCTCTAAACATTCAATGCAAATGCAGATATTTCGAGTGCTTTTTTCTCTCTTCACACTTCTTTCACAAGTGAGCGTTACCGTGACTGAGGGTGTCTCGTCTGCAAAACTTTGTTGCTCAACATTACACCAGTGGAACGAGGTTACCTGTCATGCAAATAAGGCACCGACAACAGCGGTAACGCATAGGGACCAGCCACGGGACAACGGGAGGAAAAAACGTGGCCGAGGCCGTGGCATCCTGTCCTAAATTCATTATTATGTGCGAGTTATGAAAATTATGAAAACAACATTCATGACTACAACCACTTCCACTCGAAACGTTCTCATCGAATTATTTGATTACTTGACACGAAATATAACTGAACGGCGATCCAAAAAAATACCATTCATTGGGACACCCTGATCTGCTTGGAAATGAATATGACTCCATTGAAATAAAAAAATCTAGACCGCTTGTAAGTGTATAAATACGGTGACACTGCCTACCAGAGTGACTGCGGAACGTTGTAGCTCTGTCGATATTTGTATACCAAATCTAAACACTAATGACGTCTCCTCAGGTGTCTTCGAACATGATTTCAGTGACCACGTACCTATTTTTGTGTCTCGTCTTGTGTAACTTACAATAAAACTTTCAGCTACGGGAAAATAGATGAAGACTCGTTCAGAAGGTTTCGTGATGTCATTTCTGTCACGGACTGGAGTAGCGAATATTTAGAACATAACCAAACTCTGGCGTATGCCAGTCTCCTAAAAAAACATCCGGCATTGCTATGACAGAGGTTTTCCAAAAGACAAGTTAATAAATGGAGAAAAAAATTTCGCAAACCTTGGATGACTCTATATTTATACATACATGTTAAAGAAAAAATATAAAATGTACCACGACTTTCTTACTTGTAGAGACCAAGATATTCTCGCTGCATTCAAGAAATATAGAAACAAACTAACCTCTGAATTAAGATATGCCAAACAAGGCTACTACGAACGCCTGTTTTATCTCGTTCAGAGTGACCCCAAAAAGGGGAAGCCGTAAGCACCATAACAAATAAGCACAGTCATTCTCGGGACATTGAAAACGTGATTATTGACGGGAATCACGTGAGCGGTATATAGAACTATGTAATTCGGTGAACGAGTATTTCGTAAATGTTAATGCACCCTTAGAATCCTAAAATGAGCCCTCACACGGCGACATGATGACCACGCACTCCTTTGCCGATACAATAATGTTATCGCCAACCAACCCCATAAGAAGTAGAAAATTTTTTAAATAAGATTTAAAAAATTATGTTGCTCCCTGGCGTACATGGATTAAAACCCTGTTCCCATTAAACTTGTTTCTCAAGATATAAGTAAAATCTTATCCCATATCGTAAATTGTACCCTAGAATCGGGCATATTTCCAGACCCACTTAAAACTGCTGAAGTAACCCCGGTCATTAAAAGAGGGAAGCCATATCTACAAGATTATAGACCTATAACAGTCTGACTAATATTTTCGAAAATATTCTAGGGAGTTATACAAAGCCGATTATATCAGTTTCTTATAAAGCATGATGTCTTAAATAAATATCAGTATAGCTTCCAGAAGGGCAAATCATCAGAGTAGGCACTGGTTTGGACGAAAGACAAAGTAAGTTGTATAAACATGGAAAATAAATTATACGCACTGGGAGTTTTTTTAGACTTCAAAAAAGCATTTGACACAATTCAACGCCAAATTCTGCTAAATAAACTTCAACTGTACGGAATAGGAGGAGTAGCTTTGGCTTAAAAAAACATTACCTAAGGAATCGTCTTCAATTCGTCAAAGTTGACAACACTGTCTCAACCACGTTGGAAGTAAAATATGGTGTCCCTTAAGGTTCCATCCTAAGCCCCTTGTTGTTTCTCGTTTACATAAATGGCATTACTTCTATCCCTAGATCCCCAGGGTAGATTATATACGCAGGTGTACCAAGGCATTTTTCGCCTCTGCCTCCAAAGCATCCCTAGAGACAACTGGCAAATAGCTATCTCGCTGACCTAGCAGTGTTTGTCTATATAAATAAACTACAACTAAATTCTAAAAAAAAACGTATATAATTTTTGCTTCAATAAAAGAACAGGATAATACTCGAATAACTTTATATTTCGATAACACAATTATTAGCCCCGAGAAGTTTGCGTGGCGCCCCTTACGGCGAACCGGGGTGACGTCACGGCAAGGACAGATTTTTTCCCTGGCTCGCCCCGCTCGCCCTGTGGAGGCTGTGACGACATTAGCTGTCGGCGCGCTCGTTTCGATCTAATTTTTTTTTTGTGCGCGTTTTTTGTGGGAAGTGAAAATTTAAACATATGTGGCTTTCTTGAGGCACAGCCTGTAGCTGCAGGCGAAACTTTAGCGAACATTTCAGGCATGGTTGATGGGCAGACAACGCATGGATCGCAGCTGGTTTATGAAAATAAAGAAATATGGCCACATCACTATAGACGCTTCACACACGCACCAGACTACAGCCGCCATTGCTGACCTTATAATATAATAATATAATAATGATATTTTTATTGTACGAATAAATATACATGATTACAAACAGGTCCGCAAAAGCACGTTGGTGCTTGTAGGCGTGACCTGGCAACCAGCAGAGAAACTACTAACAAGCTCAAATAACGCAAAGCACAAAATAAACAGAAAAACGCACTACTCTTAACCCGTACAACAATTTAAAAATCGTAGGTACAACACCAATTTCTAAGCTCTTTTTTAATCACTTTCAACGACTGTAGATGGAAAAGCTCATTAGGCAACAAATTAAGGTAAGGAGGAACGTAAAAAGACCGAACCCGCTTTCCGTAATTTGTGTATACCCTAGGGAGGGCGAACCGTTATATTTTTCTCAAAACCTTTTGTTTCTTTACAGGTTTCTTAAACGTACTATTATAATAATTCTTAACTAGTATTTTATAGATATATAATCTTTCAGTAGACAAAAGCTGTAGCGAACGCATTTTTGACTCTGTTCTTAACTCCTCCAATTTGGTTCCATATGCTAAATTTCTACAAATGTTATGCAAAATGTTGTCTAATTTACTTTTTCTAGAGTTCGAACAAGAACCATAAAGCGTGACACCATACCGAAGCACCGACTCTCCCAGAGCTTGAAAAACCCTCATTCTCAAAGTCAGGTTGGTTACACTTCGCAAACGATATAAAAATGCAGATACTGCGCGAAGTCGTTTCGCAAGATACTCAATGTGACTATTCCAAGAAAGATGTTCATCAAAGTGAACACCCATATATTTTATCGAAGATACATATTCAAGCGGCATACAATTACATCTCTCGCAGTTAGATCGATGTAGAACCAGCGGAATATTAAACGTTATTGTTTTATGAGGATTACGGAAACACATTAGTTTGGTTTTATCTATGTTAACACAGATACGATTGTTTTTGAACCAGGCCATTAGCTCGTAAATATCGGCTTGAAGGGACGACAGAGCTTCCGATTCATTGTTTCCCGCGAGTACAAGAGCGGTGTCGTCGGCGTATTGAGAAACGCGTGAATATAAGTTCAATTTACCTATTTCATTCACGTAGATGTTAAAAAGAAAAGGACCCAAAATAGATCCTTGGGGGACACCACAAGGAATTATCAATAAATTACTTTTAAAATCACCAATTTTTACTAATTGACTTTGTTCTGAAAGGTAGCTGGTTAGAAATTTTATATATGGGCCTCTAAAACCCAGGTGCTCTAATTTGTATACGAGTAACCTGTGATCAATTGAATCGAACGCTTTTTTCAAATCTAGAAATAGAGAAAGGACGAAATTATTTCTATCAATATTATCATGAATGTGGTCGGACAAGTCTTCCAGTAATGTAATTGTACCTCTATTTTGTCGAAACCCGTACTGTGAATGACATAGTAAAGAATGCTTATTACAAAAGGAGGTCATGGACCAAAATACAAACTTTTCCATTATTAGCGATAGTACGGGCAAAATAGAAATGGGTCTGTAGTTTAGCATCTCTTTTCTACTTCCTTTCTTGAAAACAGGCCTCACCATAGCAATTTTAAGACCATTCGGAATCTTTCCCTCAGAGAAAGATGAATTAACTATATTTAATAAGAGATGTTTAAGTTTTTCGAAATTGACTACAATGTCCCTTAAACGAATTATATCATGCCCAGGTGGTTTGGCCACAGACATACTTTTGATAACTACTTTTAAGTCTTCTTCTAACATCTGTGGCAAATAGGCGGAATTTCGACAACTTTCTTCACATGTGCGGAAAACGTTAGAAGAGCCCTGTCCCTGGTATTGCAAATCTGTTGCACCTTGAATGAACGAGGCATTAAACCTATTGCACAAGGACTCTACATCGGAGTCTCCAAATGTTTTTAACACCGTTTGATCAATATTTTCTTTACCTTTACCACCTATATAATTCGTGAACAACATCCCAAGTTTTTTGGGGGTTACTCTGATGAGTTTGCAAACGGGCAACGTAGTGTCTTTTCTTTGCTAATCTTATTTTGGCAGTGACCCTATTACGGAGGCTTCTAAATTCTTCTTTCAATACGCTATTTCCAGGGTTGGCTTTACATCTGTGCCACAGTTTATCATTTTCATTGCACAGCTCCATTATTTCTGTAGTGATCCATACATTCTCGCATTTTCTTTGTTTTAGCTTAATTTTTCTTTCACATGTACTGTAAATATTCGCAAACCATTCGGTCATTCTTTGGTAGGCTGTAATATGATCTAAAGTGAGTAGACTATCCCAGTCGTATTCATTAATTAATTTATCTACTTTTTTGTTATCAATAATCAACTTACAACGACTATCAGGTTTGCTGTTCAGGGCTTCCCTGTACAGAACAAGCGCTACAAAATAGTGGTCGGCCACTTTTTGTTTAATGACACCAGAAAATAATTTTAGTCCGTTTAGCCTCACAATACTATGATCAATACATGTACTTGTAATTCGGTTTCCGAGACGCTCTTCCCTCGTGAAGTTTGATATCACGTTATCTAGTCCAAAACCCGATAACAAGTTAAGGTAATCCGCAACTCCGTACTTGGAAGTATCCAGTACATCAATATTAAAGTCACCCGCAAGTATCAGCTGCCTATTGTCAAACGCATTTAGAAGCTGCGTCATTTCATCAAAAAACAACGGAAGATTGGAGCTAGGTGGCCGGTAAACAGAGCAGATAGTAAACGACGTAAACTGATTAGAGATTGTAATGACCAACACCTCAGCATGACTACAAGATGTTATTACTTTCTCAGAAAACCAGCCAGACTTAATAAACACAAGTATTCCACCACCCCGTTGCCCTTCTCTACACAATGAGAAAGAATGAAAATCGTTCAACGTAAACGAAGTGCTAGTTTCTTTGTCAACATTTATTTCGGTTAAAATTAAAGCATCGATACAATCAACACGATCGTGTAGGTAAACAAGTAAATTATCCCAATCTTTTTGTATGCTTCTTATATTAATATGTAGTAAATTAAGTTTCATTTTACCTTTAGAACAGACATCTAGCTCATTTTTAAGATGGGCATCCCATTCTACGAACGATTGAAATGTAGCAGACATTTTTAAAGAATTTTCAAGAGATCTTCCTCGTTATTGATATGAATAGCGGGCTTTTGCTCGCTATGACGGACAAAAATGTTTCCATTTGTGCACCAGACATATTTATAATGTTTTTCCTTTGCGCACTGCTTAGCGCTCCAAAACAGTTGTCTGAGAGACTTGGTCAGGTTTTCATTAATGAAAATACGTTCCTGCCTAAGTACCACACGTTTAGTGATCCAAAGGTCTCTTACAGCGCGGTCCTTAAACCTAAGGATGATAGGTGGGGTTTTCCTTCACGGGGGCCCAGTCTATGAACCGCTTCGATGTCATCGGCAGTTGGCACGGGCAGTTGTACCTTAGTGGCAAGCCACTGTATCACATTAAGCAGGTTTTCCTTTTCATTTTGTCGGACACCATGGATTTCGACATTATTCCTTCTGGAATATTGCTCAACGCTATCCACGGTTGCCTTGTTGCCTTCAGTTCCCGAATTTCCGGGTCTTGTTTCGAGATTACAGATTCCATTTTCTGCATTTTTTTGGCGATTTCTCCGATAGCATCTTCCTGAGTTTTCATATTCTTAAGTACTTCATCATACTGGGAGCTCATCATTGCCATAGACGCCTCGATACCTTCCACAGTCTTTTCCTGCTGAGTCAGTTTTGCTATCACTTCGTCATGTTTAACAGACTGCACGGCAATCAACTTTTCCATCGCATCCATTCTGTTAAGTACCTCGGTGAGTATCGTACTCATGCTCGTAAGCTGCGTCATCAGTTTCGCAGAGCTCCGATTGATCGCCGTTTTTCTTTGACTGGCTAGATTCATTCGAATCCTTATCAGCTGAAGCTTGTCTAGTGAAGTGCATTTTGCATGTAGCACATTGCCACGCTTTTATCTGCTCGCCTAAGAATTCTTTAAATTTAGTCTTGGTAACCCCGGCCCATTTTCCGATTGTCTTGTCTTACCCAGATACCGAGCCACTGAACTGGATGTTGACCAGCCTCCACAAAGGCAATGCTGGGGAGAAGGACACAATAGAATCTAAGTTGGCAATAACCTGGCCTGCTATGGTAATAATGATGTGAAGTAAACGGAATAAGAGGAAACAAAAACTGAAGGTCGGTTATGGTGGCGCCCATGCACAGTTGCTGCAAAGCGTCTATAGATTTACATCTCACACAATCAATGCTGCTCATGGTGTGAATGAATGGGCAGATTGTGTATACTATTTCGTTTTTCTTTTTTTGTATCTCTGATTCTAAACAAGATACGCCGAAGTAGAAAAGCTGCATGCTGCTCGAGCAACATGTTAAATATAGTCTGGGCTATAAAGAGGAGATCACAAGTGAGACAGCCCAAGTACAGGGACAAAGTAAAGAAAGAAGGAACATATTATTTACATAAATTGCTCGCAATTGACCTTTCCTGTAATCGGATAGTATTTCAATGGACTCCACTGGTGCTTGCTGTCTGTGGACTTGTTTATATCATCCCTCAAGTAATGTACAACAAACGTAAGCGAAGGTGTCTAGCCCGTTATTTGTCCCTTAGGCTCTAAAATTAAGATTTTATTTAAATCAAATTGTCCTCACGCAAACTGTCACCCTTCACAGGTTCCACACTTCCTGCAACTAGTGCAGCATCTACCACTGGGCAGCCGCTCGAATGCTTGCTGTTCCTCCTGTTTTCCTCTGTTGTCAGATAGTCCAGCTGCAGGGAGTTTGGAGGTTGAGGAAGCTTTTCGGGACCTGAAGCAGTGTCTCTTTCAATTGGAAATGACGATTCAAACTAAACGGTGCATTTTCCCAATACACAAGACTGGAATAAAGAAAGAAGGTCAGGAGAAAGTATAAACGTTCCAAATTACGGTAGTATTGCTGCGCATATTTTTTGCAGTTCAATACATGGCATATTGGCAACTGGGGGCAATTCGGCCGTTTTTCCTGCTACCGTATACAAACTAATTTCCAGTAATTCTGCATCCTCTAAAAAATAAAGCATGCCTGCATTCGTGTACGAACTCTATAATTAATTCACGAATAAGCTATATTTATGTAAACCAATCCTGTTCCACGAGCACGTCAAAGGCCTTCAGACCCAGGGCCTTTAAACCATCTGCGAACCAGCGCACACATTGTGGCAGGCGCAGAGTCGGGGTCGCGATCTAATTTGCTGACCGCCCAAAAGCATTAGATATAAATGCCATTTGAGATGTCTGCAAAGCGGGATGTAATATTCGCTTAAATCATGAACATGCAAAGGACGCAACTCCAGCGTCTGAAACACTTACGCCACCGCTTCACCGACCCCTCGCACGATTGCCTTGTGCCGCGTGGACCGACAGGGACGTTCATGGGCGGCATTGTCTCCGCCGAAAGCTTTCGGGATTTGTAACCTAATTAGAAAAGAAAAAGCGACAACCACGCTTATAAAAGGTACGGAAACACGTCGGTATGGGCCTAACCCAGCGTCTTGGACACCGGGTAAACCAGGTCCCGCTCCTCGAAGTGCGTGCTGCACACAACGGCCAAACCAAGAAACTGTGGCAGGGTAGCGAGCCAGATTCGAGATCGCGAAGCGGCGTCCTTCCCCTGACGTATATATATATATATATATATAGGTGAGGCAGAGTAGTTTGAGAACAATGGACCGGGAAAATGTAATAAGTCAGAGATCTGTACTTGCGGAGTTGCTATGCTAAGAGTTTATTGTATGTATTACGACAGTTTCGCCGAGAGGCTCTCGACGAAGCCGAGCCTCTCGGCGAAACTGTCAGTAATACATACAACTCAATACACTCTGCATAGTATACTGAGTATATATATATATATATATATATATATATATATATATATATATATATATATATATATATATACAGGGTGTTTCACGAAAGGTGGACAAATTCGATATTGCGAAAACTATGCGTCGCACCAAAAAAGGCTTGTGTCTTTTTGGACCTGGGTCAGGGGCCTATTTAAGAAAATTATTAAAGTCCGAGATAATTAGATTATTAATTGTTTTTCCGTAATTAACGTTTTTAATATTATGTTTAAGGACATAGTTTCAATTAGAAAATTGCTTAGCGTCATCGAAAAGCACTAAATCAACAAACTGCGGAACGATAGAAGGCACGTGCAGCATTTTACGGCTTTCTGAAAAACCGCACAAATGCGACGGGTTTTAAGTTTCGGTTTGTTGTCGGAGCGCATCTCAGCCCCGGCAGCACCGCGACCCGTGGAGAGATAGTGCATCCAACCTCTGCTGCGTCGCGCGATGACAGACGCAGCAGAGGCTGGATGCACTATCTCTCCACGGGTCGCGGTGCCGCCGGGGCTGAGATGCGCTCCGATAACAAACCGAAACTTAAAAACCCGTCGAATTTGTACGGTTTTTCAGAAAGCCGTAAAATGCTGCGCGTGCCTTCTATCGTTCCGCAGTTTGTTGATTTAGTGGTTTTCGATGACGCTGAGCAATTTTCTAATTGAAACTATGCCCTTAAACATAATATTAAAAAAGTTAATTACGGGAAAATAATTAACAATCTAATTATCTCGGACTTTAATAATTTTCCTAAATAGGGCCCTGGCCCAGGACCAAAAAGACACAAGCCTTTTTTTTGTTGCGACGCGTAGTTTTCGCAATATCGAATTTGTCCACCTTTCGTGAAACACCCTGTATATATATATCAGTATCATGTGGGATGAATATTTCGGTACCCGTAAAGTGCAAATCAGTTGGATATTTGCCTTAAACTTTACTGTACTAATTCGCTCGGATGTTGCTATTTTATGAGCTCTCTTTGTACCTTTCTTAGTCACCTTTTGTTTTACTCGGTACCACCCGCTGTATGCCGGCCCTGAATACCGCCATTTCAAATAAAAACCTTGCAGAGAAGTCAGGGGTTCCTAATCCCTGGAACACTGCCCCATATCATATGAACTTCTTGGAACAGGTTGCCTCTGAAGACTTGCCCGATGCGGGAGTAATTAAAATAAATGTGTTTATTTAACTTGGCTTTGCAATCTTTTGTGAAATTATTATATCGTTGTTTAGAAACGCCTTAAACAAACGTTAGACTTGTTTCGTCAATGTGTGATGATTAAAAATGTGTAAGGTAAATGAGTGATGTTTCAAAGGAAAGTCAACAGAAAAGCTAGAGGAAGTCAGATGAAAAGCTGTTGACATTTTATATCCTCTGATGACTTTTTTCAACAGCCTTTCACTAGAAAAGCACCACAGCTTTTTTTCTTTTCTTTTTTTGTAAGGGAAGTGCGTGCGCGTTTGACGGTGCGAGGATCAGAACGGACGGGACGACATTCGCTTGTGACCGTGACAGGAAAACTCGACGTGGGAAATATTCCCAGTGCTTTTACGACATAGTTCGTCTCACGGCAGTGAACCCGCTAAGCCTAACCGACGAAGAAACAGCTCGCAGAGCTCGCCGCTATATTACCGGACTTTGTGGACGCTTCAAAGAATTTTCAGGTTTGATAAAAGTGCGTTCCAAGGTTTGTGTTGTAAAATAAAGAGAGAGCCAGCTATAATGCAATCTGATTTCTGTCCCTTGGCGATACCTGCTACGTCCTGTGTATGATACCTGCACGATATTCCGCCGTGAGAAAAATGCGGTTTATTAACAATTTGATCTCTGCCTGTTCTCCCGTACGCATGACCGCTAGCGCAGCACCTTCACTGCCGAAAACGCGCGCGATATCTGACATCTGACAACTCTTTCCAAACATTGGCTTTGGTTCCACTCCGCAAAAAATAAATTCGCAAACTGCGTATTTTTTTACATGTTGATGCGTAGAACAGTTTACAGTCAAACCCGTTTATAACGAACAGCAGGAAACGCTACGATCAGTTCGATATAGCAAGACATGCGATATAGCAAAAAAATTTACAACGAAACTTCCACGATGCGTTTGTTGTAAGGCGAGAGCTTCTCTTTCTTATCTCTTTCCTTCCGACTTGTAACGACGCGCTAGAAAAATTCTTTTTTTTTATTATCTTTTTTTTTAATCGCTTTCTCTTCGTGGGCAACCGTTTTGAGATGAAAACCGTTTTTTCCTGTGCTTGCGCGCAGAGTGTATTTTTAGCTTTCTCCGCTTCTGAATCGCTTCTATTCGCTCAATTATATTCGCAACTTGAGCTTTTAAGATTTTCTTTCTTTCCCACTTCTTTTTTTTTTTTTTGGCGGGGGGGGGGGGGGGAAGGGACAGGCTAGAATACGATTGTTTGCGCGTTTTGTGAAACCTTCCCGGGGAAAAAAAGTTCGATATAGCCAATGTGTGGTTCGTTATAAAAATTACTTTTACATGTATTTTTATTTAAATTTTTTGTGAGTTCGATATCGAAAATAATTCGCTGTACGTGGGTTCGTTCTAAACGGGTTTCACTGTATAGTCCGTCACAGTCGTTATTTCATCACGTTGCGAGCGTGAATTTTGTAATGGTCCGTCGTAGGCTGTAAAATCGTTTTTATACAATGCCAATGTCAAGAAGTTTTACTTTCGTGACTGGTGAGAGAATGTAAGAGCACTCTAAGCCCAGCGGTTGTGATCGGCTCAAAATAATCTTGAGCAGCTCTGACGGCGAGGAGGGGGCACTTTGCTCAATCAAGGTTTTCCAGACTTGCACGGTACTCACTGCAAGTATTCTAATTATTTGTGATCAGTTACATTTTTATTTAAATTTTGCAATTATCCGATTACTTTTATGAGGTAGTAATCGCAAGAGGAATCTGGTCATTATTGAAAATTACTCATGACCATTACTATTACTTCCAGCCCCGCCTTCGGTTTCCGAGTTTAGGACAACTTAGCTACCACAGTTTCTGCTAGAACTGCTGTAGTATGTCCACATTATAGCTTCTAAATCTTACGAACAACAAAGAATAAAACGATTGTTACTTTGCCGTACAAAAAGACGTGAGACTCTTATTCAGTTTATACTATACATGGTGTTTTTTTGTTTTGTTCTTAAAGCTTTACAGATTTGTTTAAAAAATCCGTGAAACCTACACTTATGCGGTTTGTGCAAGTGAGTTATACGGCCAGGGGGACAGAGTATAGTGGGTCAATCGTAACGACCAGTAGAATATTTAATTAGAATGTGTTAAATAATTTTTAATTAGTGCAAAAAAACATATGGTTCCAATTAGAAACTTGCTAAGCATTATCGGAAACCACTAACTCTCTTTCGGAACATATAAGACAGGGGCAGTATATTACGGGGTTCTGAAAAGAACTCTCAGTTAGGTAGCGTTTCTAGGTTTCCGTTGCTCATTGTAGTGCATCTTTGCGCCCGCGGTTGTTCTCCGCGGTGGTTGCGCCGCGAAGCCACCCCCTCGCCTCCCTCGCAGGATGGACGGAAGTAGGGCACGCCTGTGTTGCGCGTCTCAGCAACTGGGGAGCAGGACCGCGGGCGCAGAGATGCGCTCCCATAAGAAACGGAAACCTAGAAACGCGTCTAAACTGAGCGTTCTTTTCAGAACCCCGTAAAATACTGCCCCTGTCTTATATGTTCCTCAAAAGAGTTGAATTAGTGGTTTTCGATGACGCTCAGCAAGTTTTTAATTGAAACCATATGTATTTTTATTAGGATTGTTAATTAACAAATTTTACTTAACTAGCCCCGTGATCGTTACAATTAGCCCCGTATATTACGTCCTTTTGGCCGTATAACTCGCCTGCACAAACCACATAAGTGTAGCTTTCATCGCTTTTTTTCAACTAAGTTTAAAAAATAAAAACATCCTGTATAGTGTTTTGTTGGGTTTCAAGCTGTAATTGTGAAGTCTAAGCTCACTGCAACGCCTCTCAGTGCGAGGTTTGGTAGATAATGTAAGTTCTGCGTCTTTATTAAGTGTTTAAACAGTATATACTTCAATCCCAAGAAAACCAAGCCAGATAATATCAATGCCAATGTGTGACAAAAAAACACAATTTCATTGTCACGTGAAATATATCAATAAAAATAATGATATCTTTATTCATCATGTATAAGCATGGAAAGCTGAAAAAAAAATAAAGGATGATGTCCAATCAGCTTGACTGGTCCTCAGCCCTGTGCACAGCAGTGGCGAAGTAAACAAAATTAAGCGTTTTGGCATTTTACAAGAGTCCACCATGTGTCAAATTCAAGGTTTGAGAGTTTTGCACCATTAAAGGGCATCTCCGCCGTAATTTTGATGGTCACCGATTTCTATAAAATTTTCACCATGTATTTGGATGCCCTTCCTGAGCATGTGTACAAAATATCTCGGGAAAATATAATATTTTCTTAGAAGAAAATGAATTTTGAAATTTACATGTACACACCCAAATCACTTGCTGCCGCCCTACTGGCAACACTGAGCAAGAGCGGCACATGGAGGCTGCCATGATGGCGCTGACGTTGCCGTGACGTCACATGTTGGTCAGGGTGCTTGCTTTGTAGCTTGTTGGTGCCACGTTGGTGCTAGCGACTGTCTGCTTTTTGCTTATGTTATCGGTTTATACAGTTATGTAAGGGCGCGTAATGGCGACTGGAGGAAATTGGTGTTGTGCCGTAGGGTGTAATAACACCACAAAGAAACGCAGCAATGTGACATTTCACAGTTTTCCGACCGACAAGTCTACACGAAAGAAGTGAGTCCTGGCAGTCCGACGTGAACACTGGCTCGCAAGTAAAAACAGCCGAATCTGCTCCGACCACTTCTCACCGGATTGCTATGACGCGGCGCGATCTCGCGCTACGGAAGCGTCGCTTGAAAACACGGTCTACAAAACCATCTATTGTCAGACCCAAGATATAACAAAAAGTGCGTCCAATTAAAAGGCATAACGTCGATCAGTTTTTCTTGGCGTGCTAGCAGCAAAAGCTGCCTTACCATTCCGCTTCGGAAGCGGCATCTGGGTCCACATGGCGGCGGATCACGAATGCAGCCGCCGCTGGCGGTTCCCTCGGAGGCGATGCCGGCGGATCGTATGAGAACGGGTTATTGTCATCGTCCTCAAGATCCAGCAGCATATCCTCATCGTTGCTCGATTCAGACGAGCCTGATGAGTCCATTTTTATCCGCGGCACGAACACAAAACAGTGACCTGCTGCCAGGCTGGCCAGGCTCAAACTGCACACGTGCGAGTGTTTATACCATATGTGACGTCACGTCAAAATGGCGGACCAGTCGAGTGGCAAGTTAGTTTCGGTATCGGTTTCAGCGTATTTTAACGATTAAAAATTATGTAAGCAGTTTTTTAATGATTTAACCGCTGCTATAGACTAAATTTTTAGTACCCTTTCCGAAAATATGTTTCGATAAAAACGCTCAAATTGACGGCGGAGCTGCCCTTTAAGTTATGTAAGTGTGTCAAAAGTGCTTGCAGAACATTCTCTGGTACTTGCTCTATTGATCTACTCTGACCTAGAGCCATTAAATAACCTACGCTTAGAGTGTCGGCACACTGTTCTCCGATCTACTGGGGGGCGCCGCCATCTTGGTGTTTAGTGCAGAGCCTGACGCAACTGTCCACCATCACAATTAAAAAATTCGGCTTCCTCTGCTTTAGATTCGGTGTTAGGAAGCTCAAGTGGCATCGTTTTACTCTGCCACGAACTGTTTTAAATTTCTGGAGGACGGAAAAGCGTTTCCTGCAATTTTAGATAAATCTTCACATACCTGGCTCCCCTTACGAAAATGGCATATATGGCCCTGATATATTTTATATATGGCCATATATGATAATATAAACAGTCAGATATGACCATATACCGCCATATATGGGAGCAAATACGGCCACATATCGCCATATAAGTGGGCAAATACTGCCATATATCGCCATAGAAGCGCGTAAATAAGGCCATAGATCGCCATATACGCGTGCGAATACGGCCCCATATCGCTGAATAAAATTTCAAATACTGCCATATATAGCCCGTTTACGACATATATGGGTAAAATATATCCCCTGATAATTATATTAGGGCTCGTTTCGGTCGTGCAAGCAAAAAGTTATATGTACTCGCGAAGACACTACTTGATTTATCTATATTGCATGAGTCTCATGTAATCGGTTAACTATTGTTAACATTCTTAAAGAGAATTTATTCCGGATATTTGCACCAATTAATCAATTGCTCATTTTGAAGGTTGACAGACAAATGAAATTTTGTTGTATGTTTGACGTGTAACAATATGATGAAGTGCGTAAGATCGGAAAGCGAGTTAATCAAATAATGGATTTTAGATCGCAGCTCTTAGGCGCCCGTTTCCGCGTTAAGCGGTGTCGGCGTCGCCGTCGGTGTAACCGCGCCGCTAAATTTAGCGGAAAATTGAATTGGTGCTTATGTCGCGTGACATCAATTTTCCCCTAAATCTAGCAGTGAAACTAATTTTGTTCATGTTTCCCCGCTAAATATAGCGGGGAAACACGAACCGTTTGCTTACTGAAGATGCAAGACGCTATACTTCGTCGTCACGAATCCTTTTCCCTTCGAACGGCTGCGAAGCCGTTGCACCCGGAGTACCCTACACAGCAACTTTCAAAAACCGTTCGCGCAGCATCGCAACCTTTCGTTTGCGAGCGTCGGCCATTAATCGTGTGTCGAACGTCGGAAGATGTGCTGCCCATGGTGTCTTTCATGTGTAACTCTTTCGTAAAAAAATTTGAAGTTTAAAAACGGGAACCTAACAGTGTACACATAATATGAAACTTATTGGTAATATATATATATATATATATATATATATATATATATATATATTTGTCTATTCATTTGTGGACATCGTGCGCAAAAAATAGTCGTGCTAAGTTTTAGAGCGCAGCTCTTAGGCGCCCGTTTCCGGCTTGAGCGGCGTCGCCGTCGCCGTCGCCGTCGGCGTCGCTCGGCGTCACGTGACCGCCCGAGGTCACGTGACCCCCGAGGTCACGTGACCCCCAGGTCACGTGGTCCCCCAGGTCACGTGGTCCCCAGGTCACGTGACCCCTGGTCACGTGACCCCCGAGGTCACGTGATGATGACGATGACGATGCGGATGCCGATGACGTCATCAGTGACGTGGCCCCCAGGTCACGTGACCCCTGGTCACGTGACCCCCCGAGGTCACGTGATGACGATGACGATGCGGATGCCGATGATGTCATCAGTGACGTCACTGATGATGTCATCGGCATCCGCATCGTCATCGTCATCATCCCTGATGACGTCATCAGTGACGTCACTGATGACGTCATCGGCATCCGCATCGTCATCGTCATCATCATTGATGACGTCATCAGTGACGTCACGTTACCCCCTCCCCCCCGAGGTCACTTGCCCCCCCCCGTACCCTTCCCTCCTCCTCCTCAAGAGCTGCGCTCTAATTCGGCGTTACAGGGAGTTGTAAACGGCTTTCACTTTTTCATTTAAAATTATAATGTGGATTATACACCTTTCCAAAAAACGCTCCTAGGCCTCCGCCATGTTGCTGATGCGGCTGGTGCTACTCTCGCGCCCCCTATCAGCTAGAAATTTTCTGCCACTCTCTTGGACTGTGGAAACCCGCACAGCGCGATTGTCTACCTATAGTTTTTGCGGTTTTGCATTCGACGTTTTCTGGCCCGTCTTGAAAGGTTCAGCTTAATTTTTCTGTTGCATGCTGCGCACCCTTTCTGCGTTATCTTGCACTGTGAAAAATAGGGCTGGTAAGTGCCCGCCGTTTAAGCGTTTTTGCTCGACATTCACGGGAAACGAAGGAGGGGAAGGACGTCGAACGTAGAGTTCCTGTATAGGCGCCCTACGGCAGCCAGAGTTGCGCGTTCACCCCCGGAGCGCCGGCTTTCCTGCACGGCGTGCGGAGTCTGCTCCTCACGTGACTGAATTCGGCGAATAGCGGCGCCGCGTGTTCGAGGCGCGCGGCGCGCTCAAAAGCAGGGGAACGTACGCCGGGGTGCACGCGACGTCTTCTTTCCTGCACGACACTTGATCCGGCTCCACGCGTGATCGGATCTCGGCGAATAGCGGCGCGGCGGCAGGTGGAACACAAACGCGCAACTCTGGCTCCCGTAGGGAGCATGCAGAAACTCTTGTCGAACGGCAAGTGATTTCGAGAAACAATGACAAGATTTCTCCCCCTTCGCGGTGATAATCCGCGTAGAGTCATTCTCATTCATTGCGAAAAAAAGTTGTTCGGGTTGGAGTCAGTCGCGCCCGTGTCCTTGCCTTGGTGCTAGTGTGAAAAAAAAAAAAAGCTCTCCCCAAAACGAAGTCATCTTGAATTCCCTCCGATTGTCAAGATAGGGCTGTCATCGACTTTGACTGTGTTATTTGAGAGCTTTTTCAAATAAATTCTTTTCGGATAACGCTGTGGCGTGTGGTACGTACAATATATTGTTCGAATGTTGACACTTGCTAAACTGTGTGTCCGTGTCCTGTCCATTGGCAAACACGTTATTTGTGAGCGTGAAAAATGCATGTCTTTCGGCTATCTTCTGTTGTAAATTATTTTCGACAGCTAAGCGCTTGGTCCTTTGACACGCGGCTAATCGCGCGGCGCGGTCAGAACTTGTCATAAAAAGAAAAAAAAGGAAAAGAAAAAACCTAACATTCCAGTTGCGCCCCAACAAAAATAAATTAAAGGTGTTTTTTTTTGTTTTTTTTGCTTTTTTAAATGGGGTACAATGCTTTCTCAATATCCTCGGGAAAATACATACACCATGAAACACGAAATACAACGGGAAAAGACGAGCATTTAGCCGCCAGCAGTGTTTGAGTCTGCACCTACGCATGCCGCACCTATCGAAATCACAGTGCACTCGGTTAGGGTTAGCAGGGACGCCGGTGAGGGTCTAGCCTCGAACCCAGTGACTGGGCTTGAAAACGGTTTGTTGCCCCTGGGGTCGAGTGTTTTTTGGGAAGGTGTATACGGCGTAAAACATAGTATCTTCAAACTTGAATCTTTTTGGGTCACTTCTGGGCTGGACAGCTTCTTTGGAAGTTCAAAAGCTGGACTTCGTAGAGCTGTCGTGTTCACTCGGTATTGACAGCAGGGTAGACGCTATGTGTGCTTTAGGCCAATTGTGTCTCCGGTTAGGGTCACTTGCATACAGTCTGGAAGCTGGTGATTAGGCAGAACATGGCACCTGCCTCAAGCCCAAGGCCACACATGGCATTCACTGCACTATCAACCTTGGATACAAGTGACAAAGCCTCTCGTTGTGGTCATTGTTGGGATCAGGACCAGGTCCTGGTTGGGATACCTCAGAAGATAAGCCTTTTGTGTGTGCACTCCCGTTTTGGCCTTTCCTTTTCTCCTTTTCTCTCCCTCCCTAAGCTGAAAGCGTGGTAGAACGTGCGCCCTTGCCGAACCAATCAGCCGTAGACTTTTCATCGCTTGACTCCGCCGGACGCGTATATCGGCAACAAGCGATTTCTTCAAAGAAGCCCAACAATTTGTTGTGATGCGTTTAGTGTTCGGTTCTACAAATGACAGCTTGTGCTACATCGTGTTGAACCTTCACGGACACCTTCCTTCTCGTTTTGTGTTTGAGTGGTTGTCATGCCCGTGTCAACATATATCTCGGATTACACCTTTCAAGTCCGGTATCGTCAACGTAAGTGCGCTGCAACATACTTCGCGACTACTGATCGTTTTCCTACAGGTACTCTTCCAGATTACCTCTACAATTAGGCCGTGTCTATCTCCTGGCAGCCGGG
This sequence comes from Ixodes ricinus, assembly GCA_037355805.1. Lineage (NCBI taxonomy): Eukaryota > Metazoa > Arthropoda > Arachnida > Ixodida > Ixodidae > Ixodes > Ixodes ricinus. The sequence goes on along the minus strand of JAZHYW010010643.1, from coordinate 89,374 downwards.
GGAATAATTCCTCCGAAATTCTACCAGCAGTCACCTGCCATTGGCCGTTTGAAATCATGTCACAACTGCAGGTAAAATACTGATTTCATCGACATTCGTTACGCGAATGTCAATAATCCTGCTTTCCCTGGGAATCAAGTTGAGTGATATCAGGAGAGGCGTAAAGCGCAGCTCATGCTAAAAATTAATAAAAGTTGGTACATGCTCAATATTCAATTGGTATTTTTCTTATCCAGATGAGGACTCACTTTTGGTAGATATTTGTAGAAAACAACAATATATAGAGAGGTTGCCTTATCTGATTGGGACATATCTGGCCCTATCTGGGAGGCAGATATAGACCTTTTCTGCTTACTCTCGCCCCCGACCGCCAAGTAGGCATATCCGGTATGGGCGACGAAAAAATATCAAAACGTTTCAACCTGCAAATAGTAAAAAAATAGAGGGGAGACAAAACGAGAATGTGTGGCGGTTACGTTTATGTCCTAAATGCCTTCTATTGGCGTGGCGACAGCAAAACAATGTTTTCGCCCATACTGGAAGTGACGACAATTCAAGATGGCGGCGACCTTGCGAAAAAGGTCTATACCCCTATGTGGCAAACCCAGATATGGATATATAAAAAATTCGGCATATCTGGCCAGATATGCCTTATATAAACGGATGTGCTTTATATGGCCAGATATACCCAATTGTTTATATAACCATATCTGTTTTTTTATATAATCCATATATGCCATTTTCGATCATTTCGTGGCTCCACTCTGACCTACACTGAGCTTCCGAAACATCGCTTTTGTGCCAATTGTGGCTAATCTCTTGCGCCAAAGGTTGTTGAAAGAAGCTGTTCCTATTCCTAATGGCGCCTTTTGTTTTCTCAAGTTTTCTTCCGAGGATTCGTGTGTCCAAGTCTCAATCCACCAAAAGTGGTGGATTGAGAAAAGTAGTAGTTTGAAATCCGGTGATCCTAATATAATCATGGACGTTACAAAGAAATTTAAAAAAAAACAGAAAAATCCAGCGTTACAAAAAACTGAGGTAATTGAAAAAGTTATGGTTACATTGACGAGCAACGGTAAATTACTTTTCATCTCAAGTAAAAAGTAATCTAACTGAATGCTTTCTAAAGGGGTAGGGAAACGAAATTCCAGCGCTCATTTTTTAGCTTTAATGTGTTGCATGTTGCAGCATAACCTCAAAAATACCAGTCTTTCGTTGAAAGGCACAAGCAAACTAATTTTAAAGCTAATTAAACGATCTTTCAATGTGCACCTGGTGGATGCATGTGGAGCCTATTTGGGAGGTAATCTAGCAACGTTGGGGAACTTGCTACGTAGTCATGACGTAGCAAGTTCCATCGGAGCAGCGCCGCTCTTTGGAATTTCAACATTTTCCTTCTTAGCTTTCCTCCTCAACTCACAAATCGCGCATTGTACCAAACAGTCCAAGAAGACGGAAAGGAGGGACTCCCCTCTTTCTCGGACCCTCGTTTGTGCACCCGGATACAGCCATTCTCCCCCTAGAAGATTAGCCCGTCGCTCAAAACTCGGACAAAAGTTGCTTTTCCCACCCCGTTCAGCCCTAAGCTGACAGTGTTGTGGAAGCTACGTGCTCCTTGGGCCAGCCACACGCTCGTCACCCCACGGGTACTTCGAACGGCTCGGTTGTAACGCGTTGACGCTATTGACACCACCACAACGCTGACAACGCCACCAACGGCAAAGCTCATAACCACGCCAGCCTTGCTACGTCACGAATGCGGGGAATCTTTTCTTTCTGTTTTTGTTTGCGCCGGATATCCCATGACGCATCGCGCTCTCCGTTCGCTTCTCTTCGAGCGCTTGCTCGAGTGCACCGTTTGGAACGAAAAATATAGCCAGTCGTTCAAAATACAAACGTGCGATTATCATTTACGGTTATTATCCGTCATGCTTGACTCATTTCCGAACGAAATTTGAATATTTCAATTTTTGTTTCCGTACCCCTTTAAAGGGATATTACAACGAAATTTCGGCGCTCATTTTTTGGTCTATATGTGTTCAAAAGAGCAGTATCACATGGAACATACCAATATCTTGTTAAAAAGTCTCGAAAAGGCATTTTAAAACGAATTAAACGATTAGCAAAGAGCACCTGGTGGATGTCGCTAACGCCTCGTTTGTAATGCTCGTCTAGGAACCTTGACAGCTAGTGACGGAAGTCGTCTCGCCTCCGGCCATGACGAGAGAAGGGGGAAGGAGGAACTCCCTCTTCCCGAGAATCCCTTTTGTGTGTCGCAGAAGTCGCTATTGTCCCCCTACAAGATTATAGAAGATTAACCCGTCACTCAAAATTCGTACAAAAGCAGCCGCTTCGGTGGCTGGAACGACTCCAATCGACGTCAGCCTCGCCGTAGCTTTGCTCGCCTTGAGACGACCTACGTCACGATTGCGTTGGATGGCTCTAAGCTGGGCTTTCTCCGAGCGCTTGCCAGAGTGGGCCGTTTATAACGAAAAATACAGCCACCAGGATCAAAATACAAACGTGCGATTGTCATTTACGGATATTGTCGGATCATGCTTGAACCTGATTTCTGAACGACGACGGGAATATTTCGAATTTCGTTGAAGTATCCCTTTAAGGAAGAGCAATTGTAATTGTAATCGACTATTTTTTTAGTAACGTTTACAAGACTGGTGCACTCCCGAAGTTAAAAGGAGCAAAAAATCTCGTCGTTTCTCTGCGGGGTCCTCAATGAAAGACAGCATCTTCCCTCGGGGGCAAAGTCCTCGCCACGACGTAAAACGTCCGCGCTCATACGAATCCTTTTTCCACCTCCCAATTCGCGACACTTTTTACGGGCGGAAAGGAAGGTAGACCTCCACCCTCCTCCTCCCTCCCTCCCTGGAGACATTCCGCACTGAAAAACGCAGACCGTCCACCTTGCCGCCACACATTCTCCGACGCCTCCTGCCGCCCGCAGCTTCTCCTTCCGGGCACCACGCAAAGAAGGGTGAATTTTTCCGCCCCACAGGACCCCGACCCACACAGCCGAAACAAAACGCATAAAAATACCTCGAGCACACGCACGCACGCGCCCGATAATCTGAAAGAGGAGGGGAAGTTTCAATACCTACCCGTAACTGCGTGCGCGGGGAAAGGGAGAGCGAGCAAGCAACCGTGCTCCCGAGAGGTGCACAGGAGCCGCTCTCTGTCCGACCGAAGAGTGCGGAGGGGGATCCTAGGAACGCGCCGCAACAAGCGTTCACACAGGAGCCACCGACGCTGCAACAGCCGCAGAAGCGCCACGCGCGCGGAAACCACCCTTTCTTTTTTCTCTTTTTTTCTCTCTTTCTCTTTCTTTTCTTTCTCCCTTCGTATATCAATTTGGAAAGGGGCGCACTCCTAAGCTGACAGTGCAGTAGAAGCAACGTGCTCGCTGCACCAGTGATATGCCTATCTTTCGCCACGTGCTCACGCTCCCTCCCACCCATGCCCGCGATCACGGAGCAGGGTCAGGTGGTCAAAGGGTGGAGGGTGAGTGGTCCGGAGAGTGCGTAGCCTTCCCGACACTGTCAGCTCGATGGGGTGAACGGAATACGGCGTGTGTGCGTGTGGTGTGTGCACGGTGTGCGTGTGTGTGTGTGTTGAGGGGGTGGTCCATAAGAGAAGGGTAACCAGGGGATCGTGTCACCGTTTCACACGGCCGGTCTGGCGAGCTTTTTGGGCAGTAGTGGCTGAGGAGAGTAGAAGAGCATGGGACGTTGCATTGAGTACGACGCGGGTGGGTATACGTGCGTAGGAAACTTCGGCGTTGTGGGTCGCGCTCGCGCTGACCGATAGGGTCCGGAGATGAGGCAGCTCGGCCGACGACTATTGTTGGAAATTCGGCGCCGCCGCCGTCGCGCTCGTGCGACTCGACGCTTCCCTTCTCCCATTTCTCACGCGGGAGCACGCGTGAGAGGCCGTGCGCTCGACGAGACGTCGGCGACAGTTTTAAATGGGGCGACCAGTTGTTGGGCACGCAATGTGTTGAGGAGAGTTTGGGACATTGCTCCAGATCCATTTCCTCGGCATGGGATTGTGCGAGGCTATAGGCGGCTGATCGATCAAAATTCGAAAGAGCTCGTTGTAGTATGTGCCTAAAAGGGTCGTGCAACAATATTTGGTTGGAAAATTTCTAACTATACACAAGCTCCCTAGTACTGGTAGGACACAAGAAGATTCGTTGTGGCAATAAATTTCAAAGACCACAAGCGGACCTTTTTTTTTTTTGCAGTATCCACTTGGCATGGCTTAGGACGTAACCAAGGAAGTCGCAGTATTGTATGCATGGGGATTGCTGTTGTGGAATGGGCACCACATTCCATTCTAACTCCATTCCGGGGAATTGGAGTTTTTGGCTATTCTATTCCTTTCGAATCCTAGGAATAGAGACACTCGGCGCATTCTCCCTCTTGGGAGGGCTTAACTCATTCCATTCCTCTCAATCCTAAACGTAACAAAAAAAATGGCTCTCAACAGCTACAAATTATGTTACCGGAAAAAGCGGCATAAAACTTGCGTTATCAAACGCAGAGACAACTGCAAAGGCGTACAAAATGCTTCCCCAAAGCACTCATTGTGATAAGCGCAGCGGTGTTGGCAGTTGGTGCCACTGGAAACATTGATCGCGCAATCAAGCCTAAAATGCCTCGAAACAAATACCAGTAATTAAAACCACCCATTTTCTTTGCGAACCGACCGTATGCCCTCCACAGATACATGGTCAGCGTAATGATAATGCAATTAGTGCAATGGTGCAAGTGATCTGAACAAGAATGACGATAATAGTCCCTGGAAAAGGAAAACAAGGGGAACAAACATAAATCTCCGAACACTGTTAAAACCCGTTTGTTCTACTGACCTCGAACTCTATATAGTTAACTCAGTTGGTAGAGCACCCCACTGGAAATGGAGAGCTCCCTGGTTCGATGGAAGGACCAGGTATATTTTTTCAGTCGCGCACCAGTCATCTAGCTGTGCTTGGAGATTTGTTTTTGTCTCTTGTCCCCCTTGTCCCCTTCTTCAGATAATATTATCGTTATGGTCAGTGTGTTGTTTGTTTTATAAAACCTTAAAATGTCAAGATCGTGAGTGGCGCAAGAATAAGCTATCTTGCTCTCTGCTTCGAATATCTGCACAACAGCACCGCTAGCACGCTTCCATGCATGATGCGACGTCGCAAATACCTGCCACGAACGTACATTCACTGTTGAAAGAACTCAAGACCGAGGACGAAGTGCAATCGCTACGGTGCCAGCACGAGGTACTCTTATGGAACCTGCCTTAAATGGACACTGACAGGATATTTATGCTCGCCGAGGTTTCTAGTTGTACGTGACATATGAGAGCCCAACTACCCAGAAAACAATTCGCGGCTCGAAATTCGTTTTCTTTCCGACCGAAAACCGCCGACCGAGAACTGGCCGGTTTGAATCGCGCTCACTCTCTTCTTTGTGGCCACCTGCCGTTTTCTTTGGTTCACTTTTCTTTCAATAAACTTCGGTTGCGAGTCAGCCGTTGTTCTGTCCTATTCTTTACCCGTTCTTCGTCCCTGTTTATCTGAGGCTGTTTTTCATCATGTTTAACTGTTACCAACAGGCCCAAATCAACACCCTACTTCCGTTTTCTATGGTTTTGATACAACCACCAAATATAATCAAAACCGTAGGTCATCGAAGGCACACACACAATATTAAGAATAGAAAAGAAATATGATACCCATTTGGTGGCTTATAAAAAGCTGCAATTGCGTTGTTTAGGGGGAAAAAGTATCACAGTCATGCACGTGACTTCCGCCACCTCTCTCCGCCTTTATATTTCTTCTTCCTCCCCTGTCCAGTTTCGGTTTCGTATTTCAAGTAATTGCGTTTTTTTTATTAAAAAAAATTATACGTAACGCTGTAGCAAAATATTGATGGGGTAGTCTTCTGACGCCATATAAATCACCTGGAAAAAAAACATTTTGGTGGGTGTCAGTGTCCATTCAAAACATATATATTTACGTTTGGTGTACAATGCTCGTGATTTTTTACCATATCCATTCATATTGTTTATTTGTTTTCCAAGCAAGTAGTAGGATAACTGCTGGTTTAGAAGCGACATGCTAATTACGCATGGTTACAACAGCCGCTTTTGGGCCGTCTTGCCGCGCAGAAACGACACCGCGTTCGACAACAACTTTTCAGTTTTAATTCCTTCACGGGAGGCAGGCCACTTTCATCGTCGAAGAAGCATGTGCCGGTAAGACAATCAAGCCGTTAGTCACCTGAAAAGCAATTTATTTATTTATTTATTCATTTATTTATTTATTTATTTATTTATTTATATGTAAATCCCCTCAAGCGCCGAAGCACTGTAGAGGGGAGGGGCAAAGCAAACAAAAATAAATGATGCTCTTCAAAAGCCGCTTTGACTGTGCGGTAGCGTTGCGCCAGCAGGCCGTTGGCCCTAGCAGAAGATGGACGCAGCTCGCTTAAGGACCGAGTCCATTTCATTCCCACTCCAGTTCGGGCAAAGGCATTCACTGGACGCCATATTTGAGGGTACTGTTCAGAGCGCATGCTCAGAACGAGGTCACATTAGTCGGATACTAAGACCGGCAATTTTGATGGCGTTGAACGCACGTTACGAAAGAACGGCGGAAGCTCGTCGTCAGCAAGTGCTTAATTGCGCACACAACTATGGCCGCCAGTAAATACTCCTTATCGACCAATCTCACTAATGCGAGACGCTGCCATAACGGTAGTTCATGGGAGGCACTGCCTCGTGCTTTGCTCGCGCAGACCCTCAGCCCCTGAGGGTCTGCGCGTGCAGAAAGTTGTCGCGCGTGCAGAAAGACCACAGCTCCCACGATGCCTTGCGGCAGCGGTGGTGTAATGAACGTAGCTGTGAGATCGGTCTATTCTATTTCCATTCCATTCCGAGGTCGCAAAAGTGCGGAATGATTCCGGAATCATTACTACTACAGAACGGCAATTGCGCGACATTGATGGGGATTATTACCATATGGTGGCGGCATTTGAATCCGGCAAATAGACTAGACACGAGCACTGCGTGAATACTCAATTTGGGCTCGAGAGAATCAATTCCTAGAGAAGCATTCGGGGTGTGGTTCGTGTCCAGTTGCCGCATTGAGAGGAATAGCCGAACCAAAAACTTAGATGAAGTCAACTTCGTGGCGTGAGCACACGCAACGAAGTTTACGTCGTAGATGCTCGTTCACGCATAAGATGACAGTGAAATGTGTGGGCTCCGGGGAAAAGGAGAATAAAGACAGGCTTCATCACCACAGTGGGTCTGGTGATAGAAGGTAAGCGATTAATAGGTCTAACAAGCACCTAGCTTTCACCTGTGGAGATGAAAAGCCTGTCTTTTTTCTCCTTTGGCCCGAAGCCCATACATTTCACTTTCATCTTAAGCGTGAGTACAGTATTATGTCGTCAACTTCGTACTCTAACTTCGTTGCGTGCGCTCGCACGTACACCGGCGGCTGGGGGCTCGTGGAAAGATCGTGTGTCACTTATTATGGACTCTGAAATGTTTGGTTCAGTACCTAGTGGTGCAAAACTATCGATAGTACTATCGATAGTATCGATAGTCGCCATAAATCTGACTATCGATAGTCAAAAAACTATCGATAGTACTATCGATAGTCGACTATCGAAAAACTATCGATAGTACTATCGATAGTCGACTATCGAAAAACTATCGATAGTACTATCGATAGTCGACTATCGAAAAACTATCGATAGTACTATCGATAGTCGACTATCGAAAAACTATCGATAGTACTATCAATAGTCGACTATCGAAAAACTATCGATAGTACTATCGATAGTCGACTATCGAAAAACTATCGATAGTACTATCGATAGTTGACTATCGAAAAACTATTGATAATCGACTATCGAAAAACTATCGAAAAACTATCGATAATCGACTATCAAAAAACTATCGATAGTACTATCGATAGTCGACTATCGTAAACCTATCGATAGTACTGTCGACGGTTTACTATCGATAGTTTTGCGATACTAGTAGTTTGCGTCGCTCCCTCTTCTCTTTTTCTCGCTTTATTTATTCAAATGGGATACCCAACTAGCCCAAGCGCTTAAGGCCCTCTCACACTGAGGCAACACGACGGCAACACGACGGCAACACGACGGCAACAGCAACACAACACGTTGTCCGACAGTCGGGCAACTTGTTGCTCGCTCCCCGTTTTGTCCTGCAAACCTGTCACATCGCGGCAACAGCAGCACAACAGGGACGACAACTAAAATGTTGCCTCGGTATGACAGCTTTCGTCAACAAAAACAGCAGCAACTTGTGTTGGACAACGTGTGTTGCCTTGATAGCTGGCTGAGCGAATTTCAGGCCGGCAACACGGCAACATAGATAGCTTCGATGGCAGAGCTAGTTCCCTATGAATAACGTCTTACTCAAATGAAGGCTTGGAAAACGTTAGATAATAATTAAGGCTGGCATGCAGCTAAAATATTTCTATGAATGTTGTTACTGTGTTATTACGGAAAGCGATTGTCGAAATGGTCACAGCTAGGGTCGTGAACGTTCTAGGGTCGTGAACGTTCAGACTGGTGTTGAAATTAGAACCGCCGAGAGACCAGCTCAAATTACTGCTAGTGAAATAAAATGGCATGCCTACTCACCCTCTGATAAAGTATAATAAAGATAATCCTGGAAAGCGAAGATTAAAAAACCGAAACATTAAAACGACCACTCTGATCATGGTTGTTGATGTTTGGAACTTGAAACAGCCGCTACCAGACACCTGATTTGTTTCAAAAATACCCAGGACGTTTTGGGGAATGAAGCGATCACATAGCAGGCGGTAGGTAAAAGCGTTGAAAAGTTTTATTCTACCGATTGTTATGAGGCCGATCGTGTCGGTGTCGCAGTTTTGAAACGCTGTCAGTTCAGCTCAACACCACGCTACAAAAGACGCTTTAGGGTACTGCCGGTGCTTACTCAATTTTACAGTAAAGTATGAATTGCACAAAAGAACGAACCAGACAGAAACACTTCATACCGGGTGGCGCAAATCCCGAACATAAATCGGCGATCTCACTTTCCTTGGTTAGGGCTATCTGCTTTGTCAGCGAATGAAGAACATTTTGATAAAATAAAGGGTGGCAAATACTCCGCGTGTCAAGTTTTCTAATCACAGTTACTGGTTGACGCCGTAATGTCGTAATTTCCGGCCCTTCGACCGCACTAGCACTTTGCAGGTCGCTGGACACGAACAAAGGTAAACAATCAAGATGGCGGAGTGTTCCTCGTTGTTCCTCTTGTTGTCCCCGCCGTCAGCGTGGTATGACAGGGTTGTCGGACAACAAATTGGACAACACGGTTGCCGGGCGGCAGCAACATGTTGTCCGACTGTTGCTGTTGCCGCGATGTGACAGGGTCGCCGGCAACACGATTTCCTTGTGTTGCCGGATAGAGTTGACCAACTGTTGCCCCAGTGTGACAGGGCCTATACCATCCCAACTTTGGTTCAGCTTTCAGTGATGCCGAAGACGGGAGTTTGGGCGAAGAGAGGAGGAAGGAGGCAAGCGGCGGTGCGATAACTGTGTTCGCTCTAGTGGTGCAAAACTGTCGATAGTACCATCGATAGTATCGATAGTCGCAAGAAATCGGACTACCAATAGTAATAAGACTATCGATAAAGTCGGAGATCTATCGATAGTCGACTATCGAAAAACTATCTAGTACTATCGGTAGTGACTATCAAAAAACTATCGATATTACTATCGATAGTCGACTATCGAAAAACTATCGATAGCCGACTATCGAAAAACTATCGATAGTCGACTATCGATAGTTCTGCGACACTATCGATAGTTTTGGAAAAACTATCGATAGTATCGATAGTCGATTTATCGATAGTTTTGCATCACTATAGTACCCCTTTAACGGTGGCATTTTGTTGCCAGCTATTTTCCTTGCATGTTTCTCAAGAGCGCGTGCTGTCAGCATCGGGTACTACAAAGAATGGCGTCACCTGAAACAGAAGGACATTGAGGCACCCTATAGGTGGAATTTTCCTCCCGTCTGCCTGGACTGGAAAAGGAGAAAAACGTACCGTTCCTCCCTTGTTCGTCTCCGCTTGTGGGCGCGTCACTAGAAGGCAGGAAAACGCGCCTTTGTTACCTGTTCCTCCGTTTTTCTTTTTTAGAGTCCAGGCAATAGAAACGTGAAAAGCAGACAAAACGCGAAGAACAAAAATGTATTTCAGCAGAAAGATAAGACGAACATATATTGTATAGAATTAAAAAAAAAAACTCTATTTGAACTTTAAAAACATGGCATCGCTGAAAACAGCCGATAACTAAATTCTTGTTATTAACTCAGACAGCAATGATTGCGACAACCAGCTTATTTACTTTTCACCGACTAATCTGCTAAAAAAAATGTGTCGAGAATTATTGCATCAATCGAATAATATGTAGGTTCATGCATTATTTTTGCAGCCCTTGTACGAATATGAAACCACGCGCGTATCGCCTAAGTATCAGTTTCACCATAAAGAAACAATCATAAGAGGTCTAAGACAGCAAACAAGTGGAAGGATGATCTCAAAGCAAGGAGCTCGTGTTTCCCCCGAGCTCATCTAGCTCTCTAAACTCAAATCGGTAATCTGTTCTGTTGTGCTCTGCAGTCGTTTGGCATGGCTTGTAGTGGCAACATCGAAACTCTTAAAACCAGCCAGACAACCAATCTCTAGAAGGCTTGCTTCGGTTCAAAACGAAATCTGACAACATAAAAAATATCTAAATAGAAACAAAGCAGAACACATACAGGCATGTGCCAAAGTATTCGCAACATGATCTTGTTGTGTATTTTCTATCTGTGCCCTCGTGCTCTCTCTCTCTTTCTCTCTCTTCTCTCTCTTATTTTTCTCTCTCATACATGCATACCCAAAAGTGAAATAGAAATGGCTTTTCTGAAAATCTCTTTTATTATTTTGAGTGAATATGAAACATGTGCACCACCAAGAAATACTTAGCGGTTCCCTCGGGCACAATTTAACACTCAATCTGCCAAGAGGGTATCTACCCAATACACTTCGTGCAAAGCCATAAAATTCGCAACGCTGAGAGATCTTATAGCACCCACGAAAATTTATTTTGCGTTCTCGCAAGGGATCTGTAACGAATTCAGAGAAACGATGCTACATATACGAGCGGGCGCGTCCTTAATGGTATCTACGAGATGGCAAGGGGCGTCACTGGTCGTTCTTTACCCCTATCCCTGTCTGACTTGTTTCTTCCTTCTTTAATAACACAAACGCAAAATACCGAAGTAACGGCTATTGGCAAGCAGATTAGACCGTCATTAAGGATACTACCGGGAAAAGCTGAACAATGTTGTTTGCGGTATACGGCATATACCTCGCGAACGACTGAGGTTTCGCTCGTAGTTTTTCCCGCGTGTAAAGCGGATATTCACACGGGAGAAATTCCACGCGCATTTTTCCCGTTAGAAATCTCCGTGGTGAATTCCCAGGGATTTCTCTATGGAGTGAACACTATACGCGTGACGTCCCGGTTTTGCAACGCGGCGCGGTGACGTCAGCAGTGCCGCGGAGGGAGGAGGGAACGCTCGAGCTGTATACCGCGGTAAGCAATCCGGGCTGCTGGTGGATCGGTTTTCTTTTAGAGAAGATGTTCCATTGTTAAGAGCTTCGGTGCAAAGCGTGGAGACCTCATACTACACTTTCCCGCGGTGGTGTCAAACAGCGGAAACAACCGTCAACTCTTACGTCCCTCTCGCCGACACCTCGTTGGCGTGAACGACAAAAGGGAGGGGAGAATGGCGCCCGCTGGTGACGTCACGCGCACATTGTTCCGCGGATTTCTCCCCCGCGTGAGAACCGCCGCATAGTACGCACGATTTCACTCAAGGTCCGACCGGAGCCCGCGCTATACGATCTGACACATCGAACCGGGAAACGCCAAAAAGTGCATCGTCATGGCGGATCGTCGTCTTTGTATACCTTCGCTGTTTCCCGCTAAACCAAACACGCGATGTGAACGCCCTGTGATCGTGCGCTAAATTTCTCTGTGTGGTCCGGTGATAGCGAACGCCCAAAGACGACAAGCCTCGCGACGAAACACTCTTGGCGCCGCGAGATTTGACGCTATCCTATCTTCGACTACGTGGCCAAAAAGAAAATCCCCACGGAGCTCGCACGAACAAACAAAAAACTGTGGGCATAAAGAAAAGCACTCCTCGGTCCTATTCACTGCGGCACTCTCGAGCTCGGTATAGTCAGGGACCGGCAGGCTAGTAAACGCGACCAGTGACAAACAATGTGTTCCAGGCTTTAGACTGAAAGATCTATATAGGATCGTTCCCGTCCGATTAACGCATGCACCGTTCATTTCCAGCCCCGTTGTGGGGATAGTCCGAGCTCTCCTCGGATGTTTGTCGCTGGCAAATGTCCGCGACGACAGGCCTGCTCAAAAAGCATTCAACGATCGCTACTCGCAAACGCATCTCGTATATCCTTCGTTGAGAAGCTAATTCTTAGGCGTGATCGTAATCAGCCAGACGCAGACGTCGTCACCGAAAGCTTATGAAACACGGGGCCTGACGTTCCGTGTCGACGGTTCCGCGGTTGGTTCAACGACGCTCTTACGGGCCGATGCCGCAATCTCATTGGCTGCGAAGCTACAATGAGATGCCTGAGTATCGCCACGCCCTAAATTTCCTAAGGTGTCAGTGTCCACGGTGGACATGGTGACGGGCGGTGGCTTGTGCCACCAGGCTATAGACCAACACGCGGCCCTGACGTCCCGCAGCTGCGCTGGCGCGGTCGACGGCACTGCGCATGCGCAGACGCTTCACGCGAACTCGGTTTCTGCGCACGCGCAGTGCCCACACCTGGTGTGGGCAAACGCGGGCTTGTTTCTAAACAGCGTGTCGGTCTATAGGTGGCGCGAGCTACCTCCCGTTATAAAGGATACGGCTATTAGCATCCGTCCATCCATCCATGCATCCCAATAACCCTTCCTCCGCGTAAGTGTCCCCTAGCAAAGACAAAAATAACGCGTCTAAACAACTAATATCCGCACTCGTAAAAAAAAAAATACAAGCTAAAAAATATTGTTTTTAATTTTGGATTATGGCAATCAGACGTTGATATATACATTACCCCGTTTTCTTAATCGCTTGACCTCAATCGAAAACTTATATTTCATTAATCAATCGAGGCATTTCACTGAGTCGAATATAAAATAATAAAAAAAAAAACAAGAAAAAATGTGCGTTCATCGTTGGTTCGAGAGATTCCTGTGGATGTTGTGAATAACGAAAATCTGTGTTCATTGATCGCTTTGTTATCCATTTCCCTAACACCCATGCACTACTTTCTATGGTTGTGCGTCGTTAGCATTTCTTACGAATATAGCGCATATTCGTATTGTTTCGTCTGCTTTTTTGGAAGAGGCAGAGGTTTGTCAAACAACATTCCACATCTTGAAAGCCCGAGACTCAGGAACGAAAATACACATGCGCTTGTGTTGTCCACTTTGTCTCATCCAGGGGGGGGGGGGTTGGCTGGGCAAGGCGATTACGTCACACCCCTAGCTCGACGCTGATTGGCTGGCTCAGGTTCTGGAAGCGCGCCCGGGATTTAAAACCCGGCTATAGCGCGGATATATCATTCCAGGAATTGGTATCTAAACTAGCCCAATGAAGAGCGCCGAGAGCGTAGACGTCAATCCCAGAGGAATCGGACTGAAACCGCACGTCCACACAAATTGTCCAACAGCGTGTTAGGAACCTGTTATTTCAAATAATTCGGCTGTTTTCTTTTTGTTGTTGTTGCTGTTGTTGTTTCTTTAGCACAGAGTGTGTTTTACCAGCAGGTTTCTATTGAGTTATGTAAACTTTGGCTGTAACAGCCGGCCGTAACGAAAAGCCGACACAGAAAAGCGTTGCGTTCTTAGAAAACCATATAAATAACTTCGGTCCCCCGCCAAAATGCGAACCCACCTCCTTGAGATTGAGAGTCAAGTGCTTTGCCGACTGAGCCATTCAGGGTGGGGAGTAGGAGCAGGCAAATATGAAGTTATTCACGCTGTCCCGCAACTCGCGGCCCTTTTTTTTTTTTTATATGCTCTGCCGTTGTACGGCGTGTGTCGGAAGAGAGAGCGTATCTTCGTTAGGCGCTGCCGTTCATCTGCCCTTCCCTTCTTTTCTGGAAGTCCCATCACACATTCTGTGCTTACAGTCTTCGTCAGCGTCATCGAGCTTGCATAATTTTTTTTTCTCTTTTCCTCCCCTCACCGAAGGAACAAAAATAAAAAAAGGATAAGGAACTCGTATAGTTTCCCTGTTGGCCCCTCGTACCAGTACGCCACAGCAAACAGCAGAAACAGCCGGTGTAGGAGACAAAGGGCGAGGGATCGATCGCTCTCTTTGTTCTCACGGGCGCGTTCGCCGTCTCCGACGACCGTCAACAGGCGTCAGCCGACCCCGATCGCACCACATCGGCGCAGGTTCACATTGCGCGTGTTTGCGTCACGTCGGCCGATCCGTCCTTGGCGGGAGGCATCGAACGACCTCGACGAGGCAGGCGGCGCCCTATCCGGGTTCTCCCGGGCGTCTCGCTTTACTTCTCACGCGCTCGCCGTGGATGACTCGTCGACGACGACACCCGACGAAATTCGACGACGCGGGATACAAGTGGCGCACCTCCTTCTCCTCGCCGTCCCTGCCGAACGGCCTCGCGTGCGTGCTCGCTTCGCGCTGAAGAAGCGTGGAGGAATTTCGTCCCACGGAGTGAGGGGAAGACGAAGCATGAAAAATGTAGGAGAAATGTCAGTTGCAGTTGAAACGTCATACATGAATACGGAGTGAGGCGAATTAACCACCAGACTCTATTCGTCGGAACCTTCTTTTTCGTTTTCAGTTATTATCGCGTTCAACTGTATAAATTTGAAGTCATGAGATTTTGAAGTAGATAACTAAGGACTTCTAAGATCGCCTTTTAGAAAGTCTTTTTCGACTGTCGCCGTGTTAAGCAAACAGCTTCATTCGCTGATTGATCGCATGATCAAACGTGCGGTACACCCCCGTTTCAGCGTAACTTGACGACTGGCGAAAGCTAGCGACAACCTTTTCCACTTTCTGCAAGCACTGCGAAGTCAAAAGGGAAATTACGAACGTTATTCTGGTGTGTCCAAGATAAGACCAAACCCACCGTCCTGAGAGAAAAAAAAAAGGGGGAGGGGGGGGGGTACGAAACTGGAGTGAACGTGGTTCCTGTGGGCAGCATTTTCTAAGCAAAAAGCCATCCGCCGTAAAAGACGAATACCCACCGTGATTTACTCCGGTATCTGCGTTCAAGAAGACTGTTCATCCCCAGACATTTGTGCCATCGTATGCTTGCACCTCCTCTTAGCGGGCTACGGTGACAGGGAAACATTACGCTTTGAACAATTTGCCATCCTACAACTCCATTATCTCATATACCGTTTTCCCTGTGCCAAAATTTCAAGATGATGACGTGTAAACTGCAGGTTCCTCGGTCGAATAAACTTTTTGATGCATTGCCGCTGCGGATAGTATTCAAGTTAGTCAGAGTGTACAGTTTGATTATGCGGTATAAAAAACTCGTCATGATTATATAAATTAAGAAGAATCCATCCTTATAACATTATGGCAAATTCGGTAGTGTCTAAGATGTGTATTACATGCGTAGAAAAATATATTTCAGAGGCACCTCACGCAATTTTGTTAGAAACAGCGAATTTCAAACGAGCACAATTTAAAAATACAACAAAATACAAGATTTTCCATTCGACTGCAGTAAACCAGAAGATTCGATAATGTGCTGGGTACATTTTGTATTTTCTTAAAATTATTTCCTTGGGTTCCTCAGACCAATTTGACAAATAAGATGAATTCATTCTCCTTTAGCCGTTTACGATCATTTCCACTATATTCTGCTACTGCTACTGCTACAGCACCTGCGGTGAATAAACAATTTACCAGAGGATGATTGTTCATGTGAACTTAACATTCACCTGTCAAAAGTAACATTTAGGCACGCACTAGATGTTTCAAGTAAATTAATTATCTCATTCGCCCTGCACAAAGAAAAAAAGAAGTATAGGAGGATATATGTTGTAGCGTGTACAAGACTGCTCGGTTTTCGTTGATGTTTGATACTTTGGAATGACGAACGCACCGTCAGCCTTGCACCCGTTGCACGAGTGGTAACTTCAGCGCACCACTACGCTTCCAGTCTCCTCCGATGCTTTCTTAAATTGACTGATTTAGTGGTTTTCGATGACGCTCGGAAAGTTTCTCATTTGAACCATAGGTTTATCTTAGAGCGCAGCACTGATGACGCCCGAACTTCACTCACTAATGACGCCCGAACTTCACTTAGGCGTCACTGATGACGTTTCTGATGACGTCATCGTCACCTGACCTCACAGGGGTCACGTGACCCTCGTGAGGCGACGGGGAGGAAGAAGTAGCAGGCAGGATGAGGAGGTGAGGAGGAGGGAGGAGGGAGGAGGGGTATTATCCTCCCCTCAGTACCCTTCCCTCCTTCACCTCAAGAGCTGCGCTCTTATTCGGCGTTACAGGGAGTTGTAAACGGCTTTCATTTTTTACTAATAAAAATTATTCAACAAAATGTCCGTTTAATATTTACCTTATTGTGGCGATTAGCCCCCTCTAGGGAGTATTCACTGGCGGCCATAGCTGTGTGCCGGACTGCTGAGCGCGTGATGACGGCGAGCTTCCACAGTTCTTTTGTAACGTGCACTCCGCATCATCAAGATTGCCGGTCTTATCGTCGAGTGACGCCACAGGGCCACGTGGCGTGACATTACTTGACAGCATGTCTTGACGTCACGTGACCACGTGACACACGAATAATCATAGTGCCAATGCGAAAGCGCCACGAAAGCCCACAATTTATTATGCATTGCAATTCTGTATGTAGACGATTTGATCAGTACATAGAAATACAGCTACCAATCTCTTATTCTCAAATACTAATTTTGTGACACTAAAGAAAGAAGAAAAAATGACCGTGTCCCTTTTTGAACCGGTTACCGTTATCATTTTTTCCGGTTTAGTTCCGGTTCTGTTCCAAGATGGTGGCGAGGATTTTGGTTCGGTTCAGTTCCGGCTCGGCGAAAAATAACGGTTCGGTTCCGGTTTTCGATTCGGTTCCGGTTCGACACTCTGCTCATCAGCCTATTAATGTGAGCTCTTTCTGAGCACGCGCTCTAAACATCACCCTCGAGTATGGCGTCCAGTGAAAACCTTATATAATGGCTCCCTGGCCGTATAACTTACATGATTGCGCTGCATTAATCTAGCCTAGCGGATTTTTAAAAACGACGTGAAAAGACCAAAAATAAACACCCTGAACGTATGATATCAATGTAATCAATTTACCTAATATTGTAGTAGATTCGGACGTGGTGTACGCGCCGCAAAGCTATAGTTTCTATGCCGACGCTGCGAGCTAATGGGACCGATCAAGGAGCATCAAAAGCGCAAATCACTGTGCTTTTATATGATTAGTTCAGCGAGGATAGAACACGTACAGAAACATGCCGAAGATCATGATGGTGCGCTTATCACGCTCTCTGATTTTTCCCGTCAGCTTGTAGCGTCGGCTCTGTCTCGTGCGTTGCTGAGTTGCCAATGAACAAGGTTGTCACGGAGAGGAATGGGGTTCGAATCCAGGTCAGCCCGCGTATACCTATTTTATTAATTCTGTACTCTTATAAAAAAAAACATATCGCAGGCACGACTGTCCAAGTGTTGTTGTTCAGAACATTCCTGAACCTACCGCGTGTGTGAAAGTAGCGATGACGCGCTGCTTCAGGTCAGTTACCTTTCCATCGCCGAGGCAAAGATGCGTGGCACCATTGTCTTGTCTGTATGCACACGTTCGCCTTATTAAACGTTTATATTTCGTTCAAAATTTATCATCGCTTTTTATTGGTGTCAACATTGCACCAGGCGGAGAGTGGATATAAATCAACGCGTAAAAAACATATGTGCCTGAAATTTCTTAGGTACTTCATGTACGGAATCAGCCACTAATAATGACATATGTTCTATGCCCTATACTCGCTCACAACACAGTTCTCTGAAAGTGCCTTACTAAATCGCACTCCAAGTCAACTATAAGAACTATAAAAAAAGTGTCCAATGACTTCTGCGAAATTGTTTAGAAGTTCCGATGTTTTCCTTTCATCGCAGTATCGCCATGAAATGTCAAGGAAGAATAATTAGGTTATCAGTATGTTGGGGGAACCGCAAGACACTCATTATCTCAATCTCTTTTTATCTTTGAAGTTACCGTTTTTCTTCCTTCGGCACACACTCCGCTTTAGCGGGAATTTGCACACGGCGTAAAAGTTAAAGGTCAATACGCCACGTGCAGACACATAAGTGAACTAAAAGCGCTTGTCGCAAATTTCTGGCCATGTAGAAGCGATGTAAAGACGTCAAAGAATACGCCATCACAAACTCGAGAGATTCCCCCCTCCAGAATATCAATCAACCCGAAACAAACTACCTTAGATAACAAACACTCTACGTACGTACAGCACACACGCATACGTGATGTGCGCGCAAACCCATGAGGCTATACCAACCGCAGTAGGCGGCAACACAACAGCCTCAGGGATAGGGATCTCGCGATTATAAAGGAGATTGAACCGCCGAGGCCCCTATCGGCTAGGTATAAATCCATGGGGACAACAACAACAAGAATTGTTTCATAATCCAAACCCTGAGACCATCCAAAGAGCAAGTCGTCTGCTTCATGCGCAAGAGTTGCGATGACGTCAGATTGATGCCGAGCTCTGATTGGCTATGGTTGAAAGGATAGTGGGTAGACCTCAATGCCACATGCCTCGAAGTCTACCCACTATTTTTTCCTATCAACCAATAAGAGCTCAGCGTTCTGACATCCTCGCACCTGTGCAAGAAGTAGGCGAACTTGCACTCCGCTCCGCATAGAAGGGTTTCTGACGTAGCGCTCGGCCGAGGCTCGTGTCCAATCACCGCGAAGTA
This sequence comes from Ixodes ricinus, assembly GCA_037355805.1. Classification (NCBI taxonomy): domain Eukaryota; kingdom Metazoa; phylum Arthropoda; class Arachnida; order Ixodida; family Ixodidae; genus Ixodes; species Ixodes ricinus. The sequence goes on along the minus strand of JAZHYW010010643.1, from coordinate 70,264 downwards.
CCGGGTGCACCAGAGTTCTGCCCGAACACTGACGCAGCACTGTGGTACGACCTTGGCCACAGGCTCGATGGTGGAGGTGACGTAAAAATTTACTGGTCTTGGGTTGGGTAAGCATCGAGCTCTGTGTTGGGTAAGCACCCGCAATCAACGCTACTGTCCAATGGCGTCAATGAAGCAGCGCCGAAAGCTGATCACGGCGTTCGTCTTCTTTGCGCGTTTCTACGATCAGCGGCTAGACCAATCAAGGGCAAAAAAAATGCAGGATCTCCGCGCATTCAAAGCGCGTGCTTGGTTTAGCCGGCTGTAGTAGAAACGCGCAAGGAAGACGAGCGTTACAACGAAAGACTTTTGCTTGATTGGCTTCATCAAGTCTTAGTCAGGGGAGAATCCAAGGGGGGGGGGGGGGGCGACGGGGGCGGCCGCCTTTACCCCCAAACAAAGTCGACCCCCCCCCCTCCCCCCTTTTCGGAGGGCAATTTGACATGAGTGGACACCCCGGTGACATGAAAGAATGGGAGAATAGCGTGCTTACACAAATTCCACCCCCCCCCTAAAACAGAGTTCTGGATCCGCCCCTGGTATTAGCGTTGGTTGAAGTAATTTGAAATGGAATATATACAAGGAGTCCCCTATCGTTTGACCTGCTCGCCAATAGTAAGCCAGCGTATACGGTAATTTCGCTGGAAGCACACGTTTCCATACCACCTGCAAGCTTCATGCTGACAGCCCACAATTCGCAGAGAGCTTCTTCGGGGTAACTGCAACGGAATTCCTTTTAAAGCGGCAGTAAGGCAGTACCTTTACAGGGCCAACCAACCTCAAAGGCCACGTTTAAGCACGAAATGTGTAGGTTGGTCAGGAATCAAACCCCGGTCACTGACGTGAAAGCCGAGTGCGCTTCTGACTGAGCTACGGACTCAGCACGCAGGAACGGGAGGAGCAGAAGCAGGTGGTGAGAGAAAGCGCGAGGAGTGGAGAAGGTGTGGAAAGGGCAAGGTGTTGGAAGAGCGAGCGGAACGAGGAGTGGAAAGGCCAGGAAAACGCGCTTTCCCTATCTTGGTGACCCAGAAAATTTAGCGCAAAGGCTTTGTATCCGAGTGATACTGAAGGGAAGCGCGCGCAGCGTCACAAAAAGAAAATGGCGTGACGTAATTTGTTTCCATACAAAATCCCGGCCTAGGCACCACCTGAACTAGGAGCACCATCCACCCCAGGCACTGAAAGACTGAGGGTCATCCTGCCCTTGGCACCACCCGTACTAAAAGCAGAACCCAACCTGAAGCTACCGTATTTAAGCACGTTTGACAGAATGTCCCCGCATGCAGCCAATTTTTTGTAAGTAAACTGAATTGTAAAGGCTGGACTCCATGGAGCGAGAAAAGCGATGAATTTCGTCCGGCGGTGTTCGCTCTGCGTGTGGCGTCAGAACAGTGGCTGTCACGGCGCTCGAAAAGTGAACGTGCAGCTGGGCGAAGGTCGTAGGTTATTCACCAAATATTCGCTCCATAGAGTTAAGTCATAGCTAGATAAATTTGGAAAAAATGTTTAGCTGTATCTGTATTTTAGTGAGAGTTTAGTTTGGTATAACAGCGCTACACTCTAAATAAAAATTACACCATCTTCCCGAGGGGAACCATGGGGTGATGCGGAGCATCGTGCTGACGTCGAGAGATGGCGCCACCGACTGCCCTAGCGTTATCCCCCTACGCGAGCCTTCGTCGCGGCTCGCGGCAGAGAAACTTGAAACACTCGCCGCTCGCCGTTTATATTTTTTTTCACACTTGAAGGAGAGGAGACTAGAGGAGGAGAGTTGCGCGGGCGCGCGCGGCGTGAGGAGAAGCGAACGCACGCGCAGTGCACGCAGCTGGTAGAGAGAGAGGCGGAGAGAGTAACGCGCAGCTGTTGGAGAGAGGGAAGGAGGAGAGTTGCGCGTGCGTGGTGTGAGTGCGGACTACGACGCCGACGCCAACGCCGCGGGACATAGACCCGAGCAAGAGATGCTCCGCATCTAAAAAAGGGGTGTAGACGTTACACCCCTTGTCCCATATACGACACCCCAAAACTTCAGTTGGATGTACAGCGCACTGACGTTGTACCGACGCTACCAAATTTCACGAGCGGCTTGATAACCGAGTTGTATGAACTCATTAAAATAGTTAATGTAAGTGTGACTGACTGCATAAAAAGTTATCGGGGTTTTCTAGGCTCAACTGCAAAACCTGTGTGTTTTTTCCTGTAGACTTTGATACGTACTTTAGCGTTTTAATATGTTATATCGCACCGTCATCAACCCTCTCGCAAAAGTTGGGGCAGTCAGTTCGACGTCAGCGCTCTGTACGCCGAACTGAAGTTTTGGGGTGTCGTATATGGGACAAGGGTGTAACGTCTACACCCCTTTTTCTTAGAGTGTATCTAGTTATTTCTTTCATGAGCAGCTTTCATAGCCTAGCTTCTGACCGGGGACCATAACTCTTTGATCTGCATGAGACCCTAAAGCAAGCAGGACCCTCGAAGGGCTCTTGCATCTCATCATGTTCGAATTTTCGTTGAGAGGATATAGCCCTCAGCTTTACAGAGCCGGCTTCATGACGTCCGAAATCCCTTGACCCAAGAAAGTCGATATAAACTTTCCCGAACCCATCGATCGATTCCAAATCGGACCTTCAATTCCCGTTTCATAAAATGTCATCGTTTTATCGCGAAATTAGTGTGCAAACACACCCTCACAATGTTTTCGTTGCTTCGAAGCGTAGCTTGACTTGCGGTGAGTCACCGTGCCAAGTCGTTCAATAAGAACATCGCGGCGATGCACAAGCGTGGAGTCAAGGGGACGCCTCGGGGGCCACCGGTGACTCACGCGATTCACTCATGCATGCGTGGGACCTGTGCAAATAATGGGAGACAGAGAGCAAAGCTCCATGTTGGATAGAGTGGGCATCGACGCGAGACTTCATTCATTCTGCTACTAAAATGATCCGTGATCTGCTCGCTGTAAGTGTATGAAAAGTACTTATTCTTACAAGCCTGCTTGTTTGTTAGGAAGGGGTATGGTAAATTACTGATCAGTCTTTATTGTTTAAATGAATTCCAAGCTGAGGTCCCCAGTGAAAAAAAGATGGATTATGTTCGTACACGTTGCGCGCGATTGTGCGGATGGTGTGAGTGAATTGCCATTTTCACAATCCGAGTAATTGGAGGGTTTCTTTTAAAATGTCGCCTTCTTCCAGATATTCACCACGTACGTCAACTCGAAAAAAATAATTTAGTAATGAAAAAAAAAACGCTTCGTTAAAAGACATTTTTTTTTTATAGGGAGTCATTATCCGTGTACAAAGCATTACGTTATTGCGTCACTCAATCATTGGCCTTGTCCTCTCGTCCTGCTCTTCCAGTTTCTTCTCGTATGTGCAGTGTAATACGAAGAAACTTGAATGCATTCACTTCTTCCCAGATGATGACTTTCCGGCAATGTCTGGAACCTGTTGTGAGTCTGATGTGAGTCTGATCTTAGACTTGCGCTAGCATTTTTAAGGGATGTGCGAATGGTGTTTCCACAAGAATAGCGCGACACCATTTATAGCCTTCGCACTTTTAAGGAAAGTCACGACATACCGACTCCCTTTGTAGTCTTCAAGCCAGGAAGGCCGCTGTGCTATTCGACTCAAAGCAGCATTCGCACGACCTTATTTTTTTATTGTTCGTTTTTATAGGTTATTCGTATGATTTTAGCCATTTCTACTGTGATGTTACTTAAATCTATGTTACAAGCGTTTTCCAATCTTTAAATGAAGTCATTTTATTTCACGTCATTTAATATTCCATGTGAAGCTAAACAGTATTACGAAGAAGAGTGGTACAAATCAAGAAAATTGATTATAAATCCTAGTAGAAGATCAAAATGTGAAGTCTCTTCGGAGCGGTAATTATAATCATTGATATTCTAAAATCAGCAGCATCGGTTATTGAGGCTCTGGTTGTGGGAAAGTGATGCTTCGATCTACGGAGGTCTGGGACAGAAAATGTACATTACATGAAGAGCTGCTACATAAGGAATTCCTACTTTTAGCTGATAATTTGCATTTGATATTTGACAAAGGCTTTAGGTATAATATTAAATTGTGTGAAGCAGACACATAGCGTATACTTTTCTATGAAAATAAATGGGCGTGGATAGCGAAGATTTTACAGATGCGACGTGATATTGTGATACTGTGATCGTTATGAAGCGAGCGAAACTATGGATTGTACCTAATGGATTCCACAGCAGATGTAAGGTTATGAGAGAGGTTGCAGATTCAAATTTATTTGGTACAAATCAGTGTTCTTGTAAAGAATTGGTTTTAGCGAATCGGGTGCAATTTTAAGTTCCATATAAGATCGCCAATAGGCAATTAGCGTTGTTAGTGACCTATCGACATGGATATCCCAGGATATATCATCTGGCAATCAGAACCTACTCTACTGTTCCCACCAGCTCGTTTTAATATGGAAAGTACTACGTCTAACTGGTTAAATTGAGATAGGAACATTTATAGTGATTCTTCGATCTGCCCTTGTCCCCCAGCTCCACAGTTTTCATGCTGGCGGTCGGTTCAACGATAAAAATATTTTTATCATTGAACGATATATATTTAAGCATTATTCCAACAATATAAGAACTTTCCGTCCTATTTCAATAGTATGAAACACTTTCAATTCTATTTCAACACTACAAAAAAACTTACAATTCTATTTTAACAATATGAAGAACGTTTAGTCGTATTGTACTGATTTTTATTCTTGTTTTTGCTACCCCCTAATGTTAAGTGTGGCCACGCGAAAAGAAAGATGATGATGATGATGATGATGTCTATTTTTATTATTAATATTATTATTATCAATACAAATACCGCATGAAGAAGGATATTACATCCCAATAACCGCAATTTGGTTAGTAGCTAATTAGGACATAAACAGGCACGGTAAATTTATCGCATACATATCGGATAGGCACCAAAATTATTCCTACCCTGACTGTTACAAGATTCCTTTCTGCGTTTTATATTTAACTATTTGAAGCGTTAAAAATATGGTAGAGGTAACTCGCTCGGGCATAATAGAAATGCGGGCAATTTCAAGTCGGCATCCACCTCTGCACCTCCCCCTAAAGCGACACAAACGCAATGAAAACACGACAGACGCGTGCGAGTCCGCTCTTCGCCGTCCCCGCTTCGACTGCGGCGGCGGTAATGCGCACAATGGCCCGGCACGTTTCCCACGGAAAGCATTCTGCACGTGCGACAGCACGCACGAGCCCGTCGTCTCACGTGTGCCCCCCTCCCTCCCTCCCTCCTCCTCCCCTCCACTCACGCACTCTTTGCCGACAAACTTCCCTCTCTCCCCTTCGACTTCTCACGGGAGTGACGTCACGTGCTCACGCGGTCGTGGGAAAGTGGGCCGTCACGTGGGGTCGGCCCTCAATATGCGTCCGCGCGGGCAGATGCAGACACGGAAATTATACGACCGTCTGCTCTTCGCGGATAGGCCCGGAGGCTGGGAGCGCGACGGAACCGTTAGCCGCACGTCGTTGAAGCCGCAGAGTTAATCTGCGTTCTAATGTCGTTTTATCTCTATGGCTGAAATACTTGACTACGTCGCAGTCTCTTACAACTTCGGGATGTTTGGGCCTTTTCATTATTTCACGTAACAGGTAACACGTAACCGTAATTTCACGGCGTTGCAGCCTATTTAGCGTTGCCTCGCGGAGCAATACTGCTACAGTGAGCTCGCACTCACTTCAAAACATGCTCCTCAGCGTCGGCAGGCGCCGCGTACCATGGCCACGGTAGCAAGCCGTAAGGCTCTGCTAAAACTACCCTTAAGTGGACTCGGTCACTGAACGGAAGCTTGTCAGTGTTGAGGAGTGTATCGATTCGGGTTCACGATCTTCCAGTTGGGTTTCGGTTCGGACCATCGAGGGTAGAATAACTTCCTAAACCGGTTTATCCACTTTCTTTCATTTTAATGTTGCCAAACAACGCCAATACGAAATACAATAAAAAAAATTAATTGGCATCTTTTTTGTTTAATTTCCGATATTCAGACACACCATCGCCTGTAAGTATACGTGTCCTCTTGCCATGTTTATTTGTTTTCAGTTGAATCTTTTTTAAGGTTGCTGGTGTTTCCGTTGCGAGTCATCCAATCGATAAACCTGAGTAAACAATGGTTCGCAAATTGCTGGGCAATTAGTGTTGTACGTGAGACGAGTGGTTTCAGTCCGACACCTCTGGGATTGACGCCTACGCCCTCGGCGGTCTGCGTCGGTTAGATTAGCGACAAGTTTAACGCGTGGCATCTACACTCAATAACAATTCCTGGAATTGAGATACCGGCGCTAACCAGGGATTGAAACCCCTGGCGTTCTTCCAAAACCCGAACAAGCCAATCAGCGTCGAGCTACGGGGTGCGACGTCACCACCTGGCTCAGTCAATCAGCACCCAGTTAATCGGCGGCTTCACATTTCGGTTTCATAATTTTCTAGACTCCCCTGACGAGATCAAAGCACGTTTCACGCGAATAACCAATCTGTATATGGTTCCCAATCAATTACGCAGACTATTTGACATCGCGCCATAACTATAGCCGGTGACAGGTCAAGAACGAAGTGGAAGCTCCTCCCACCCCTTTCCACTTCAGCGGAGCGAATGGTGGAGAGAGTCGCCTCCTCCCCACCGTTCGCTCTACTAAAGTGGAAGGAGATGGGAGGAGCTTCGTTCTTGACCTGTCACCGACTATATGGTTACGTCTTTTCGGGGTTTATTTTACTTCAAACTCAGGAGCGTCTTTTTCCTATAAATGTTGGGTTTGGGTTAGTTGGTCCATTACAGAATAAAAGGTTAAAAAGCACGAACAAACGATGACAATAAAGAAACACGGACGACAGGACAGGCGCTTCACCTGTCATGTCGCCTGTCCTGTCGTCCGTGTTTCTTATTGTCCTCGTTTGTTCGCGCTTTTTAACCTTTTATTCGGTGTCTTTTTCTTTTCTTTTTTAATTCGGTGTTTTTCGGTGTTTGTTTTTAGTAACGCAGGCAAGATATCGTCGCTCATCGGGGCTAATGTTATAAAACAAGTGCATATCTATAAATAGGGAACCCCGAACGACCAGCCCCTCTCCTCCGCCCCCCGTGTCCTCTTTTCTTCCAGGGTCCATCAAACTTGGGGCGCCAGTACTTGAAAAACGCCACGCCCTTAACGAAAAGAAAAATACGGGGCAAGCGACGTAATTCTAACCCCCCCCTTCCCAAAAAAAAAGCAACCTCAAGAACAGTTGAAACAAAATAAGTTCAAGATTGCACACACACACTACAAAAAAAGTTGCAAGTAATTTTTTTTTTTATGGGCATTATTAAATTTGGGCTGTTAGATTTTTCCGAATCCGTGGAAACCTCTTCGGGGGTTATTTATCGGGGTTTATCGGTATCTACCAGAAACGGAACCCTAGACATAGGCCTAGCTGGTATCTATTCGTTACCTAGCAATGCTTCTCTGCAATCCTGTAACGTTTAAATCACCCAAAGTTTATCCTTTACGAACAAGTGGTAAACTCTGCACCACGAGGTCAATGATCATAACTGGTAGAACTGCGGAGCAAGTAAAGACATCGGCTAAACGTCTCCCGTACGCATACGGTGTTCGTACCTCTGGAGAGCCTGGATTTCGGAGAGGAGCAATTGAAACCATGAAGAGCATGTCATAAACCCGAGACTGCAGGAAAAAAAGAAAAAAGAAACGACACGAGCACTAAAACTTGAGACATTTTGGTGTTCGTGTCGTTTTTCGACTCTGCAGTCTCGGGGTTTTCATGTCACGTTCAATCTGAACCATCTCGTTGGCGCTCTTACATTCACTTCACGAAGAGCGTTTCAATTTAGTGACGGATATTTCCTGCTCGAATTGGTTGCTCACGCGCATGCGTGAGTTGGCGCGTAGCGAGGAGAATAACGGGCCAAGTGGTTAAGCTAAGATTGGAGACGTCTGCAAACGAACGAAGTTTCTGCCTCTTCTCGCAGGTTGCATTGCAAATCGGTTCATAAACCACGTGACCCCAATCAAGCGGTTGGAAACCCTCTCAAATCAAGGCACATTACGCAACTCCAACGGAGGTGACGCCACCCAGCGAGAAAGTCGTGAAGGAGACGAGCGGGTAATTACCTCATATCCAAATTAAGGGCGAAAACTGGCAAAAACATAAAAACCGACGTGTAAAAAAAAAAACACGTAAGGGGGATATAATTGCGCGCTGTAAGAGTTGCGCGTAAGTAAGAATGCAGGGTCACGACAGAGCCCTTCCCCTTTCGTCACCATAACATGCATGTATAACCTTCTGAACAACTCGTTATCCCTGATGCACGACATAGACATAGGTTTTCAAGAAAACTTTCAGAATGAAAGCACAAAGCAAAGAAGCTTATTATTTTTATAGCATAAAATCAAGTTGGTGTTTTCCCTAAAGAGGCGAAGCAACTATCTTAAAACGGTAGCTTCATAGGGCCAACCAATCTCAGGAGCCGCGAAAGTACGCGAAGGTCGGAAACCTGGGGATCGAATTGTTTACAACGCCGGCAATACTATCCCCACAACTTTGTCATCAAGTTTTGCGAAGGAAAGACTGAAACAAACGTGAGCTTTTATCCTTGAAATTACGCGTCAACAAAAAGCTTCTTCGTCAGTGGCGTTGTGTGCGAGTATATCATCGGTTCCATCAGTGCAAGTAAGAATGGTGTAAGTAAAGAAACATTCCTACCAATATCCTTGCAGTTCCCAAGAGTAGGCACTAGCACTGCGTGAACATTCGATTTCGGATTGTGACAATCAATGCCTCGACATGCATTCGGGTAGTGACTGCACCCAATCATTGCGATGACGGGAATAGCCGAACCTTAACGATGCTTGAAACTCAGCGCGTGCCGGTGTGCTTGCCAACCCCAGCGCATGGCCATGATAAGCATTGGCAGCATATAATCGGCTCCAGATCACGTAACCGCTTGTTCTGGTTGGGAGTTAGGGGGCGAACGCTGCTTGTTTTCCTCAGTTTCTTTTTATAATTTTTTATGCGACTTTCTATTTATGAAAAAGAAAAAACTAACGCTGTTTTTGTAAATTATGAATGTCAAGGAATAATTCTAAGCGATAATTACTGAAAGTACAAACATTGTTGCATCGCCCCTTTAAGGAGGTATATCAACTTGTCCCAGGGCTAACACCCTAAGGATGTCACAGAAATTTCCTTAGTATTCGGGCGAACATCCAAAAATAGATGACTAACAACCTCGACGGCTTCTTAAATTTTTTTTACTTTTTTACGAGCAGCAAGTTTACGAGCAAGAAGCACCACACAGTTTTCACATGCAGGGAAAATGTCAGTACGACCACGGCGCAGCAAATTACAGACGAGAGAGGAATCACGACCCTGTTGACCCTTCCACTGCCTTCCATACTCGACAATTCAAATGCACTCACTCGCCATTTCCAGAATTACAAAGGTTGCGACTACGTCTATTTGTCCTCGTCAATTATATGACGTGAAGGGTAATATATCTAAATGCATGGAATGCATCTCAAGTAAAAAGCACTAGCAGAGGCAACAATTATTCGACACAGCTCCGAAAATGTGAGGCGAACACCTTTCAAAAAGGGTGTTCGCCTCACATCACAGTATGACACCCCCTCACACCCTTCAAAATGAAGGGTGTTTCATGCTAACAGCACCCTAGTTCACGAATAATAAGGGCATACTGCTCTAAATAAGGGTACTGAAAGGTGTAGCCATAAGTGTAAGTCTCTGGAACAACTTATTTACACTTTTAAGGGCGTAAAATTTCTTATTATGTAAATGGGTGATTTCATCTGAACTCAGGCACCGATTTAGGGCCGAATTTTTAATTTTGACGAAAAAAATATATATTTTGGGGCAATTCCTATAATAAAAGAGGACGCAAATGGCAATTTCGTCGGATTTCTTGTTCTCAAGTTAAGGACCGTTGAAGCGGCCAAGGTGGAAACTGACGTTTTTCCAGCTTATCAGAGGTGCCATATTTCACTCCATCCCTTTTCCGTAATTTTTACGCTACATCAATATAACTTTTTGTGAACACTCTAGACATAGGCCTTTTTATGCTAATTAAGCGTCTAGGTCATAACATTCTTAATGATTTTTTTTATTTCTCAAACTGCCTCTCTGCGACGATATTTGATGAAGTTCAGCAAGCTGTGCTGTGGAACTCAATCAACATATTTTTATGACCTTTATATCACCGTAAAGCTCCAATTAATTTCTTTCTTTTGAGTATAATTTCAATATTTTGCGATAGGTATATAATGCACTACATGTGCCTGAAAAACGAAAATTTCGAAAAACTGACAAGTTTGAAATCGATTTTCTACAAAAAATTACCTTTTATTTATTTTATTTTTTATTCACAGTTATTTAATATAGTAGTCTATCAGAAACTACCAACAGAAATTGTAATATATTGTTTGTATGGCCGCTATTAGGACTCGAATCTCGTGCTATGAGCGTTTTGAACGGGACTTCGCACAGGCGCTCTGCTGAGCAGAATTTTGGCCTATGTAAGGTTTTCTATTTATCGTTGGCAGTTACCTCAATATCCAACCATAAACATTAATAAAATTTGGAGTAGTGTACTTTAAAAAAAGTTGATTTCGAAGTCCGGATCCACAAGTGCGGGCACAGCGCTTACTTCCTCCCAATACGGGGGAATGCAGATCGTTAGAGAATTCCTCTAAGGCCTTTTGCTTTCGGCTTTGAGTTTGAAATACCGAACTTGACATGTAATTGTCATATTTTCTTATGTCAAACAGATTTGCAGTGCGTATACATATGTACGATTTAGTATCTGACGCTTAGGAAGTACGGTTTATTTTGTGCGCGTACGGACTCTTTCGTAAAATAACAAGCATTTCGTAGCGTGTAAGGCTTCAAACGTGTTAGTCATGTGTTTAGGTTTCATTTCTATTTTCAGTGATTCATGCTGGGTTACTTAGACTTTTCCTCTTGACTTAAGTTTGTCCGGGAGTCTAGATGTTACGTATCTTCTCCGTCAATACATAGGGCGAAGCTCACACACCTTGCAAATCACGCCAGTGCCAAGTAAATAAATATTGTTAGGACAAATATTGTTGATTCACTGGCTTTTACGCTCAGATATTGAGGTAAGTACTAACATTAAATAGAAAACCTTACATAGATCAAAATTCTGCTCAGCTGAGCGTCTATGCGAAGTCCCGTTCAAAACGCTCATAGCACGAGATTCGAGTCTTAATAGCGGCCATACAAACAATATATTACAATTTCTGTTGGTAGTTTCTGATAGACTACTATATTAACTAACTGTGAATAAAAAATAAAAGAAATAAAAAGTGGTGTTTTTTAGAAAATCGACTTCAAACTTGCTAGTTTTTCGAAATTTTCGTTTTTCAGGCACATGTAGCGCATTATATACTTATTGCAAAATATTGAAATTATACTCAAAAGAAAGAGCTTAATTGGAGCTTTACGGTGATATAAAGATCATAAAAATATGTTGATTAGGTCACACAGCACAGCTTGCTGAACTTCGTCAAATATCGTCGCAGAGAGGCGGTTTGACAAATAAAAAAAAATCATTAAGAATGTTATGACCTAGACGCTTAATTAGCATGAAAAAGCCTATGTCTAGAGTGTTCCCAAAAAGTTATATTGATGTAGCGTAAAAAGTAGGGAAAAGGGATGGAGTGAAATATGGCACCTCCGATAAGCTGGAAAAACGTCAGTTTCCACCTTGGCCGCTTCAACGGTCCATAACTTGAGAACAAAAAATCTGACGAAATTGCCGTTTGCGTCTTCTTTTATTATAGGAATTACCGCAAAACATATATGTTTTTCGTCAAAATTAAAAATTCGACCCTAAATTCGTGCCTGAGTTGAGATGAAATCACCGATATAGTTTCACGAATCGGAGCACCGCGAAAGCTTTACGCTAGTCTATACAACATCACGCGGAAAGCGGTTGACACTGACTTTATAAGACAAACAGCTTTTTCTACGTGCGTTTCTGGTTGGCTCGCATAAGTGATGTTTTCTCTTCAACGGTAAAAAAAAAGCCAGCACGTGTTGCACTTTGAAAATGCTCCCATGTACTTGGTATTCTTCGAACGGTTTATTATTTTAGTACGCCGTGATAGTGCAAAACATTCCTGAAGAGAATGAAGCTGCAGCCTCGCACATGGTAATTTGTTTGTGGATGTCTGGACAGAGAAGTTGGTCTGCCTCAAGGGGCGTGTCGTCTCTCCGCTGTAGATGAGAAATTTACCCCGTGCAGTACGACTGCTGTACGCCTTTCTCACCTCAAGAACTGTAGTAAGACAAGTCCGGATCATCGTGAAGCATTATTAATTCCCCACTTCCTGGGGATAATTAAGATATATGCAGGTGAATTTTAGATTATGTGTATGTTATCTTATCAACACGTACACGTTCCAAACGCCAAAAGCATCGCTTTTTTCTTCGATAACCGAATCTCGTTATTTCGCACCGCGTATGAACAATGCTCAAAACTTGCTTTTTTTTTAGGTAAAAACGGGTAGAGTGTTTATTCCACGTGTTCCGGACTGTGGTGCACTGTACTCAGGGACAGTCTGTGGTATTTACGCAGTGTTATTTACGAAACGGCGTTCCGTTTTGGGAGAAAGGGAGGAACGCCGCCATTTTATTTTGCGTTGGTGGAACGGGAACTTGTACTGCTCACCACGACGACCTGTTCACCACAAAACGGAACTTGTACTGGGGCGACGTAAACAAACCGGGAGCATCCTTCCAGATGGCGTCCGCTGCCCAGTGTACCCAGCTAAATCTAGCTTTCCTTCCCTGTTCTCAAAATGTTTTTGAAAATGGTCTATAGTACGTTTTCGTGTGATGGTTACCACTTTGAAATTTGACGTAGTTGCGTTAGGCGACAAAACATGTAGTAAATGTTTTAATCATAATTACAATAAGAAAAAAGTATAGCCAATAAGAAAGTAGAACTATTGGCACGAACCACTTCAATTTTATCGCCTTCGATTCGGCAAATATAATTATTTGCTATTTTGTTCTAACTGAGCTATGGCGGAATTCAACATGGCGGCAGCTACGAAAAAACGGTCTATACTTCATTTCAACTTAAGTCCCGACGCAGTTGACGCAACGAGGTAATGGGACCAATTAAGCAGCGTCAAAAATGCAAGTCACTGGACCTTTATGTTCATGATCGGTTCAGCGAGGATAGAACAATTCAATTCAATTCAATGCTTATTTGATGAGTTGACACGTACAGATACATGACGAATATCATGATGGTGTCCTTTTTATGGTGTCTGATTGGTACCACCAGCTCGTAGCGCCGTCTGCGTCTGGACTTAAGCTGAAACGAAGTTTGTTTATGTTTGTTTATTGGAACTTTTGACAATACAGGATTGTCATGGTGCTGAGGCAAAAGGTGACAGTAAGTCACCTGACCAGGCCCCTGGCACCAGACTACATGCACTTGCAGCTTGCAGCAAGTATAGTTATTATATGGCTCGGTGAGACATCAAAAAAATCGTGACAAAGGCAACGGTAACGGCAATGGTAATTCTTAGATGCTTTAATTATACGCAAAGAAGCAGCAAATATCACTTGCAAGGCCGGTATTTACTTATTTTCAAGCTTTATGCTGCGCACCAGCAGTGGCGCGTTGTACAAAAAATAAATAAAGTTAGCAAGCATTCGGGTATATACTCAACTCGTCGCTGCAAAGTGAACACTTCTAAGCTATCGTCTGCTTTCCTTTTCTGATTTTCTGACGTTTTCTTTGCGTTCTTCCCCTCGCGAAACCTGGAACTCGATCGCTCTTTTTTGGTCTATGCTAGGAGTAGAACATCGTTCTATGTTTGATCGTGTGATTTGACCCGCGTGGAGGGAGTAACTCGGATGTACTCGAGCAAGACGTTCAACCTTAAGTTCCTAGATAAGAGCTTCCTTCAATGAGCTACATTCTTTGAAGCGCAGACTGCGTGACGGTGCAAGATTTAGGAAGCGAATGGCGGCGCACAGCAAAAGACTGGACCGAACGACGTCATTTTGTTCCATAGGAATGTGCTTTATTGTCATTTGTATGGATTGTCGTTACTCGTAAAAATAAATATTGAAGGGACTTTAGTTCAACCATGGAATTCGTATCCAATCAGTGAAGTGCCGAGCGCTGCGTCAGTGTTTGCTGACGGTCGGTGTTTTGTTTCCCGTTTCAGACTTGCGAACTGAGAAGATCATGTAATGAAGCTTCACTGTCTGGGTTGGTATCCTGAGGCGAGTAGGGCGCTGATATAACATTATGCGTTAAAAATAAACGCAACTCTGATAAATGTTTAGCGACGAGAAGCCACCCGGTGGTCTTACTGGGTCAACGCGTACGCAGTTCTATGTCGAAGGCACGTCGGTCAAATAACCTCCGTTTACACCGACACCAACGAAATATGGAATCTCCCCTGATTCGCCTACGCACAAAATACAACATCCCCAATTACTTCGCGCAAAAATCCATATTCCGTTTCACATGGTTCCGCAAAAAGCATCTTACAAGCTTAGTTTGGCGCTGCTAACGCACGAAGATTGCTGCTGAGATATGCCTGACAGAGTCGCGATGGCCTCCTGCGGACATCAGTGAAACAATCTGGTTGTCAGGCTCACGTGAATCCCGAGTCTGATCCACCGTTTCGACGGGTCGTAAAACAAGCCATGGGTATAGGGTTCCGTGTTTTCGGTGTTTACCTTTTTTTCGAATTCGGAGGTGTATTTTGTTTCGGTGTTTATATATATTTTACCGGAGTCGGTATTTCTTTGTTTAGATTTTATTTTTAACTGATCGAATTTACACAAAACACACCGAATATGTAGGAAGAAACACCCCCCCCCCCCAAAAAAAAAAAACACTCCGGATTTGGAAAAAATAATAAACACCGGAAGCACGGAATTCAGGACTCATGCCTAACTGGGGTTTCGTGTTTGGGGATTTGTTTCCACAGATTCGGTGTTTTCCGTAAATTCGGGGTGAAGTGATGGGAGGATTAAGTTTCTCAACAACTTCGGTGCATTTCGGTGTCCATTATCGGTGTCGAACAAAAAAATAATCCCGGTTTACGCTGAAGAAAACAGGACACACGTCATGGGAAGCACCTCCTCGATAATAAAGACTAAGTGGTTTCCTGCGTCATCAAAGAAGGCCACCATAGGCCAGAGATTGGGCACGACAACGGCGTCATCTTTTGGCTAGGAGTCGTGTTCTCACCGATTGGACACGAGCTACACCGCCGTCTGCAATCCTGGCCTGCAGTGGCCTCTTTGTGACGTCGAAGCTTGTCTTTCTTATCGGTGGTGATGGCACGGGACTCCCAACCTCCATGAAACATGCGCGTGACCCGAACGCTTGCTTAACGTCCCCGTACCGATGAAAAAAAAAAACGAAAAGGGCAGTCTGGTTTGTAGTTTGGACTGCACTGTCCGCAGACGCGGACAGTGCAGTCCAAACTACAATCCTGTCAACGAAAAGAAAAAAAAAACTCTAGAGACAGTTTTTTTTTTATGAAGCTCGATTATTTTTTTGTTTTACGATAAGCTTCAATTCGGGATGTTCGGTTCCTCCCGATATCAGAAGAAAAAAAAAACGGTTCGGCGGTTAATTTTGGGGGGTTTCTCGGTAGGGATTGTATAATCATGTAAGTTATGCGATGCATTTTATATGCATTCCATTATCTCTGGCATTTTTAGTTCTGTATAAACATTAAATCCACTCCTCTTTGAGGCACGAGAGTGGCTTGCGGTATTCTGTAAATAAATAAATAAATTCGGTTTATACCGAAAATATAAGACTCCAACCATAATCAAAATTTGAACCAAGATTAAAAAAAAAAAAGATGGAAATTTGGTTGTGAAAACTGTGTTGCCGCATGGTTTGTAACTTTATACGGACGGCATCGGGTGTCACGATCCCTGCCGTGGTTGTGCTCGCGCTTTCTTTCGGCAACGCTTCCGATTTCCACATAAGAAGAAACAACAAACATCGAGCATACAAACAAATCAAACGAGTTGATTGTGTCCACCAACCACACCGCTCGTGTCGTCGTCGACGCCGAGCAGAAGGAGTACCGTGAGAACCGGCGTCGGTCCCTCCTCGATGGCTGAGGGCCGCCTGGCCAACAATTGAGGCCTGCGCAGCTTTATCGGGGACTCCTCCGAGCGACGCCAATCTTCCGGCTACTGAGCGAAGCGCGAGACAAAGAATCAAGACGAAAACAAGAATAGGAATAAAAAAAAACACACGAAGATCGCGAATAAAAACACGAAAGCGACTGCATTCTTTTCCCGCGTCGTTCGTTGTTGACCCACGGAGGTCCCCGGAGACCATCTGCAAGGTGCAATGCTCCAGTACTCAGCGTCTCTTCCTGCATCGCACGCACGCTCACGTTGCGGATGCATGGTGTCGGGGTGCTTCAAAACTTTGACTCCGTCATGAGTTTTCTTTTTTTTTTAAGCGACAACGTTTTATTTGGAGGAGTGTATGTATGGAACCGTTGTGCAACAAAAGCAGGCCTCAATGAAACAGCTACCTGTGGCAAGACACCAAAACGCCGGCGCGTGGTGAAATGGCGCTTCCGATTTGCCGTCCGGGTGAGCGCGCAGTATACAGCTTGACTTGCTGTTGCATATAGCAGACGTGCCGTTCGATGGACTTGTTTCTGATATCATTTCAAAGTTGGATAGCTGTAGTGGGGTAGAGGATGGGAGAGGTCTAGCAGTCGTCGAGCTGTTCGACGACCCCAGTTCGTCCCTGGACAAGCCGTCCGAATTTTTCAGTCATCCCATCGAGGCAAGTTACAACCGAAGTATTTAACTCCACAGATCATTCAGAGACAAGTCGGACCTGCAACATATTAATTCGCCGATGGACGCCGATGGAACGCAGCAAAATTAACGAGGACGCCACTGAAGACAGCGCGAGAAGATTTCGATTCAAATTGGGAAGATGACGATATTGATGTGCACCCTTTTTTTCAACAGTCCAGTCTTTCAATACCAAACACTTCGGGTCCTGGCCCTGCCCCCGAGGTAGCTGGATCTCTTCCGTTTCTTCCTGTGGGACCCCTTCTGCAGCCGGTTCCTGGACTGGCGACGTCCCCTGCTCATAGACATGGGTCTACGCCCGAGCCTGGTGGGGCTTCGTGTCCTCTTGCTGCGTCTGAACCTGATGGGGCCCTGATGTCTACTGGTGCAGCTGAGACTGCTGCACGTGTTCCTGGCGTCGAGCCGGATACGCCTTTGGTCCCTGAGCCATTGGCTCTTCCTGTTCCTGCCGCTGAACTGCGTCCCGGCTCCATTGTTCTTCCTGATGCTGCACCCACCCAAGAGCTTCGGGTTGGTACTGTTCCTAACTGCGAGCTGGCCGGTGCTGTTCCTGCTCGAGATACCGGTCCCGGCACGCCATCTAAAGACATTGAGCCCGTGGAGGCTCCCTTTTCTTCTGCGACCGGCCTCGCTGAATCATGCGAAGAGCCATTCAGGCCAAGATCCACAAGTACTCCGGTCCCGTTCCTGACCGGCTCATCGTATTCAATGCCTCCTTTGGAGGACTCCATAAGTGCTTGTGAACCTGAACCAACCGTGGCTGTTGCGACGACACGACCAAAATGCCAACGAAGACTGCCGGAGAGGTTGAAAGACTATGTGCTCCCGTTCTACAACACTCAAGAGTTGAAACCGGAGAAACCGCGCCAGGAGGTGGGACCAGAAGTATCCCTCACAGCGACACAGAGCTTTATACAATTCACAAGCCTAAGGTTTGAGGAACTTTCAGAGTGAACTGTGTATACGTACGAACAGTGCTCTTCGGAAATATTTTTAGTATATGTGAACTTCAGTACCTTGCTTAGGATTTAAATGCCACTAGTTTGTTTTCTACTTTTTGAAGTAATATCCGCGGAACTGTGTTACTTTGCGTATTCACAGGAAATATTTATTTTTTTGCTTTCTTCAAACTTTTGCCACTTAGGACTGTCAAATGCCCACAGTCAAGTCAGAATCACTGGTGATTTCCCTAGATTTTGCTTTGAGCATGTTTTGAACTCTGAGTTGTGCAAGTCCAAGGTCAAGAGGCATGTCTTCCCCAGAATTTCAGAAATTTTGATCTGTACGAAGGACGACCTCCACAGCAGTTTACCCCATCCGAGGGGGAAAAGGGAAACGATAATAATTGTGCTTCGTGCTTTGCTAAAAAAAGGACGGGTATATGTATTGGTTTTAGCACGAGAACTCAAAGCAGCGCCAAAAGCCGGCGCCGCCGTGCTGCACGTTCTAACGTTCCGGTTAGATACCGCACGATGGGCTCGTGATTAAAGACGATCGTGCTTGGATTCGGACGGGGCTGGTCGTGTCTCTTTTTGATCCTGGGCCAGCGTTCTCGGACCCACTGAAAATATTACAATAGCCGTACACACTCCACATTAGGTGGTAACATAAACCTCGTGACAATACTGTGTTTCTAGTTCCGCGTGAAAGTTGAAACTTCTGCCCAAAATTGACCATTGAGGTCTCTGTCTTCGTTCCTACCGTATACATATCGCTGAAATGTCAAACATAGATAGACCTCATCAAGTCAAACATGTTGGTGAAAGAATTATCAGGATATATCATTCCGTTCAAGAGATATGCACCCAACTAGATGATTATAGTACGTCCGACGCTGACATGACGTCAACCGTACCGCCTCTTTGTGACACGCCTCGCGTGTCCAGTGCATCCGCGGCCATGCGGCGATCCAGAGCTATCCAGATATTAATCAAACGAAAGCGTTTACAACAAAAGCGAGACAACAATGCACAATGAAAGCGACCTCACAGTGGTTCGGTGTCTTGCGTATTGATTAGTTGTATAAGTTTACCATCTGATCAAAGAAGCTATCGCCCATAGTATGCTTGCACGACTTATCTAGGGAAGCTTTCATCAATGACGACGCGATGCCTCTTTTCACTAATTTGGAATAGGCAGACCAGAAAGGCAAAACCCTTCTCTTTGAGCGTCGTTGGTACTTGCAGCGTACATGATGCTTGTTGACGTGCAAGTTTAAATCTAAGAACTGCAGCCTCTTAGACGCCATGGTTTGGTGGGTGAATGTGAGACCATGATGGTGAGGCCATGAACCCACTTGATGACCGAGATAGGTGCATTTCAAAAGCAGTCGAAACTCTGGGATGCAAGTCAGGGATTCAGTACAGAAGATTCAAGACTGGACACCCGGTTTCCTTCTTAGAGGACCACAACCTCAAGCTTCTCACGGCGGTCAAAAAAGGCGGCTTCGTGGTGCTCCCGAAGGGACTCTTCGGGGACAAGTCAAGGGTAGCCATCGCCAGGAATTTCAGGCAGATGAAAAAGCGTCGCTCAACAAGATCAAAGTTGCAGCCAAGGAATTGTGTCAAAACCAGGAATTGACGAGGTTGGCAAAGAAGGTCCAACGAGCCAACAAGCTGAGGTTGTGTGTACTTTTCACTAAGACACACGAAGTAGGATGTCCGCTCAGGGCCATCGTGACCAAGAGGAGGCTTCGGCAGAGGGAAGTGAGGGATTACCTAAGTAGGCAGTTAGCCACTGTTAGAGGCGGGGTTTATGCCGCACGTCCGGGAGCTTCCGGCTCGTGACGACGACCATTCCCCGATGTGAAGAACCCAGGGGTCCAGTGGAGGTGGGAGAATTGGTAACGTAACGAACGGTTTAATTACATGGTTGCGATACAGTCGTCAAATCCGAGAGAACTCCTGAGCAGCCTCGCGCTCCGCCTTATATAGGGTCCGTTTTCTCCCCTCACTCCCCGCCAGGGCAGCAGGTGCGCAGCAGCAACCCGCCGTCAAGTGCGTCGTAGCAAAGTCCGCCGCGTCGTAGCCAGAAGTGCGTCGTAGCCATGGTCCTCACCAGATTAGGTCATGCCTCTCTCCCTTTCCTGAGCGCGCCAGGCCCACGCACGCACCACACGTCCCGTTAACGTCACAGACTCGTCGAGACCTGTCTCCGCAGTTAGGCCCGGCCTCTCTCCCCTTCCGGAGCGCACCAAGCCGCACGCACGCACACACGTCCCGTTGACGTCACGGGCGCGTCGAGACCTGTCTCCGCAGGCGCAGACACGTAGGCGCCGGGTCCGTACTCCTCGAGACTCGTTTCGCGTAGGCCCCGTCCAGCAGGCGACGTTCCCGGACAGATCATGACTCGTTTCCGCCGCGTTGAAACTCGGAAGAAGGTCGCCGAAGGTTCCATTCATAACACCACCCTTGTCCTTAAGGACCCATTCTTGGTTCGGAACTCTGCGAGGTGGTCTTACACCATTTTCTGAAGGGACACTGCGCTATAGTGGAGGTTTTCAGTAAACGTGGGAGACTTGTTTTATTGAGTGTCACGTGATAAACTACTCCTCGCATTGCATTAAAAAAATGACGAGACTTCACTTAGGATTTCATAGCGTTGTGAGCGTGAATTTCTTTGGAAATGCTAACTTTGTACTTATCTTCGACTGTTGTGTCTTTTGAATAAAACTTGCATGTCCAGAAGCAAGAGATATTAATTGGATCACGAGTTGCACCTCTAGGGTGAAGACTGGGGCGAGTTGGTTCTGCATATTGAAGAATTTAAAGAAACGCGAACAATTGACGAAGGACAAGAGGAGACGTGGCCGACAGAGCTGACTCTCAACTTAATTTTATTGGAACGCAACACATAAATGTCGACGGGAATAAATAGGACGCAATCCATATCACATTGTCATGCACTAAGTCTACCATAGTGCATGATGAAGTAGATTTCGAGGCGTACAACATATCTCGATGTGGTAATGACGTGTGTGTAAGTGCTCCCTCGATCGCTCTGTTTATTAAAGAACTGGCCTTCCTGGTGGCACGTGTGTGATAGACATAGTGTATGAAAAAGTAATAAGAATTGCGTCCTATTTATTCACGGCAATTTTTATGTGTTGCTTTTCAATAAAATTCGGTTGAAAGTCAGCGCTCTGTCTGTCTACGTCTCCTCGTGTTCTTCGTCTTGTTCGCGCTGTTTTTAATACTTCAAATTGCACCAGTGTTGTGTGATATAATTTTAGCTGAATGTGACAGGGGAATTTCCGAAGGCCTAGACATGGGGGAGAGGTTCAAGGGTACGTGAATGATTTTTTTTTGTGCTTGTGCCAAAACCCTACGTCTGCAACAATGACCTTATCAACAGGACGATAATGCATGTGTTTTCCTCAAAATCACATGGTCTCACCTTCATTTACCAAACCATGGCGTCTAAGAGGCTGCAGTTTTTAGGCTACGGTAGCTAGGATGTTTATGGCTTAGGCTACAGAAAGGGGGCGTAATGGATGTGAATATAATGGGGCCTTCTGGCTACACCACTGCCTGGAAGTTTATACCACACCCAACCTCACATGGGGAACACACAGCTACACAACTGACAATGCTAATCGCATGGTAAGATATATGAAAATTAATTTTGTTTAGCCCCACAATTACTTAAACTTGTCTTTTATAAAACTCTCATACGACATAAGCTTGGGTATGCATCACCTATTTGGGATCCTTATAAGAGATCATTCATTACACCAGTTGAAGATACAAAAGAAATCGGTTCGTTTTATTTATTTTTTAATTATCAACGATCTGCAGGTGCTTCCGCAATGGAGGCCAATCTTTCCTTCCCAGTCTGAAAAAAAAAATCGCTCGTCGTAGCTTATTTTATAAAATTTATTACATTACACTGCATTAACGGCTCATTTCATACCATTTTTATGTCTTCGCGAGCGTCGATCACCATCATAAAGTTGGAATTACTCATACCAATTGCCATTTTCTTTATTAATCTTGTTCACCACTTACTTCCTTTGAAGGAAAGTGAGTGGCCTCGCAGCCGCTGTTGTTTCAGTTGACAACTGTGAACTTTTCAGGAAAGAGTCAGTTAACCTGTTAACCTAAAATTTTCTGTTATTAGTTTTCCCGGATGTAGTTACTTGCCACTGCTTCCACACTCCCTCTCTGTAATTATATATTCCTTGATGGTAAATAAATTAGATCAAATTAAATGGAAACGTATAAACATTCTGTCGAACTCAACATACGACTAGTCGCAACACCAAATAGTAAAAGCCAAAAAGAAAACAGTGACATGTCGCGTTGTTTGCTCTCGTTTTAATCGGAAAAATTGCCACGCAAGATTGTAATTGATTGTTTTCTAGGATACTCACAGAGAGTAGACCAGGTTTACGTCATAGAAACATCAATCTCAGAAGCTACTCTAGTGTCGCTCTAAGGTCGCCTGTAACAGTAAAAGAAGAAACACGCAATATTGCCAAGAGAATTGTCAAGTTCATCTTGCGGGCAGTTTTCCACGCCCGCAAGAAATATATAAGAACAAGTTTGCCAACAAGCAATACAGCGGAAGTTTACTCGGATTACAGAAAGCTTAGTTTATTTTGTTGGTGGACCGCAGAGCGTGTTTTCTTGGTCCAGAGAAACTACGCCATTGAAAATTCCAATCAATTTATTTTAATGTAATCAGTATTGTTATTTGTCTCATGCTTACCAGACGTTGGAAGACCTTATAGAATATAACGTTGCACTGACGTTATACTTATGGCTAATTCAGGTGGTCATTTGCCGGCAAAAGTTTTTGCCATATCTTCGGCCAGGGTGTTAATAATCTGCACTCCCATTACGTTAATAATTTAAGGTCCTGTAAACAGTGCGGACAGTGGTAATGTCAATATTTCGAGAAAAAATATTGTGACGCCACTTGTGTTTACACACATCTCAGAATCTAGATTTATGTTGTTGGATGCACACAGCGTGCTTATTGTACACGAAATTGTTAACAAAGCTAACAACGCGCGCATCCAGGCAAACGAAAACTCGCAGTTGTTGCCGGCGCTTTGTGCTCGGGTGAGGGTCGCCTGATGCTCCGCTAGCGCGTTTTTGGTCGCGGTGCCGCCGGCAAAACGCTCGCCGGTGATTGACCACACGAATCTGCCATAAGATTGTCCGCACTCGCTGCATAGTCTACACTAGCTGCATAGTTCCGCATTACAACATTCTCCAACAGCACACCCGCCCCTCCAAAAAACGTTTATTTAGAGCACAGAGAAGCCTTGTATTAAAGAGAAGGCATCATCAACATAAGCTGTCATTCGCAAAATCCGTCACTTTTCTCATAATGGCACGACCTTGGAAAAAGCGAATCTTTGTATAGTCCGCACCTCTAGGATAGTTCGAACCGCGTAATATTTCCACTTTTAAAAACTTAGAGTCTAGCGGAATATGTTCCGTAAACCACGGTTAGGTTACTTACGTACAGTCTCCTTTTTTATTATTATTATTATTTCTGGTCGCCTCCTTTCTTGAGCTCCCCGACCGCACGGCGTTCCTGAGGCACACGCGTGTCGACCGCACACGCGCAGCCGGCCATTCTTGCCGCCGCGCTGTTCCCACGGGTGCTCGTGAGAGGGGCACAGCCCCGCACTCGATACGGAACCTGTCTTGAGCAGCGGGAAAGGTGGCTGCTTGTTTTGTCATCGCCTCCGTGTTTTTTTTCTTTCTTTTATTTCCCTAGAATTTCCTCGTTTAATCAGAAATATCAGCGAAGAAATGCGTCGCTGCGTGTATGATGCGTGTACCCTGCGTCAGATGCGTCGCTGAGTGTATATAGTGCGTAGCGCGAAGCTGTCTGCTCTCTTAGACTCGGAGGGCTGTCATAAAAAAAGGGCTAGACACTAATCAACACTTTCCTACCCTTTAAGGTGTAAGTCAGCTTGACCCAGGGCTAGCACCCTAAAGCCGGAGTATCACTGCTCGTACGTCAAACAAAAGACACGGTGAATTTTTGGGAAAACGCCTCAAGGCATGTTTGCTTGATACATGCAGACGTATCCCGTAGGCCTGCAGACGGTTTTTGTACGAACAATGTCCGTCGTACAGGGAAGAAACACGCCTCGGACAGCGTCTTCCGTCTGGATGGATGGATGTTAATGGCTATACCCTTCGTAACGGACGGTAGCTTGCGCCACCTAGCCTAAGTCTAAAAAGGCAAGCATATGATTCCTCCCGCCCTTCTAGGCCAATTTTCTCCCCCTATTAGTTTGTCTTATCTACGATGCATTAGCACTCTGACTGCGGCAAGAAGGTGTTACAAAAACACCCTTCAACTCCTTGCGAACAACCTAAAAACAGGATGCCGGCGATCTTGGCAGTCTCCGAAAGATACGTGTTTACGAGCAACAAGTTTACCAGCAACAAGCACCACATGCAGCTTTCGCGTACGGAAAAGGCCAATACAGACGCCATAAATCATGCACGAGAGAGGAATCACGACCCTGCTGCTTTGTTTTCACCGCGGGTGGCCATCTCCGGAATTACGGAGGTTGCAAGCATACGTACGTCACTTTGTTCTAGTCAATCATATCGCGTGAAGCGTAATAAATCTTGGTTCGAGGAATGCATATCCAAGTAAAAACCATTGGTACAGACAATAACGATTTGACGTATTTGCCGAAATGACTTCCGCTAAGGTTACTTTTCAGGGGCGAACACACTTCGAAAAAAGTGTTCGCCTCACTTCACTGTAGAACCCTTTTCGACACCCTTCTCACACCCTTCAAAAACAAAGGGTGTTTTATGCAATAGCACCATATTTTACGAAGGGTCTATTACACGAAATAATGGGTGCGGAAAGAACGTAGCCACGGGTGTAAAATCTCGAGAACAGCCTTTGGTTTGAAGTTTCTTCATGTGTAAGTTGATGGAAAGTTAGCATTTGGGGCAGTGCTTCTCAACCATTGATGTTTCACGGGCCCTTTGTGGATCCGCAGAATTTATGTAGGACCCCGTTCATGGTGAGGGGAAGGGAAAGGTATACGTTAATTATGATAATTATTTAATAAATCAATATAACTAAAGGCTAGTGTAAAGTAGAATTCTCTCATCGACATACACACGAGAAAGCTCACCCGAAAATCTTAACGCGTTTCCTCTCATTTTGAAACATAATACATTTATTGCCGACCCTCACTGATAAAGGCTGGGCTTCGCGGACCCCTAGGATGCCTTCGCGGACCTCCATTTGAGAACCACTGATTTAGGGCATTAGCCTGCCATAAAACGCCGATATACTTTCACACAGTGACGCGGAGTGTACAAAAAGCGACACAGTTTGCACAAAGAACAGATTGAGGTTGTTTTCTTTTTCTTTTTTTCTTGCTACTGAAAAGCTGTCATCGAAGCTGCCATGGTGTAGTGAAAGGTAGTCATGCAGTACACCGACTTGAGCGGTAAGATGAGGCGTTCGAAGCTAAGCAATCGAAGTGAAGTGCGAGAAAGCGGCATAGCTCTCCTTTCATAGAAAAATAACTCGTCTGTGTTTGCTCCATAAGATTTTGACTTCTAATCCAACACTTCGCCAGGCGTCTTTTTTTAAAGAACAATCTTACATTTCATCACGCACTACTCGTCAACTAAAAGTTAGGATCCCCAGTTGCAGCACATCTACTTTTAATGCCTATTACTTGTCCCAAACATCCATTGACTGGAATCGCCTTTCCGCAGCCATAATCATGACTGGTTGTAAACTTGCGCTTACTGATCTGATAAATCACGTTTCATAGTGATTTGTTTTGCCTTATCATTGTTTTTGCTTTTATATGTGTTGTGTAGTGGCCCACGCCTCCCTGTAATGCCGAGAAAAAAGTATTAATGCAATTTAATGTCGCACTGTGTACTATGTACACCATATAAAGCGTGTGGCGTATTTAGTTTTTGAGTGGGTTAATTATTGAGTGATGATTTATTCACTATTTGACTAAGTATTCGGTGAATTGAATTGGTTCAATTGAAAACTGAACGATTTATCTCTATTGAATTTTTCACTACATACTGCAGGCCACTGTCGTTCAGTAATTGTTTGACGTCTTGATCTTTCCGTTTTACAAGGGTAAAGAAAGAGCACACCTCCTTCAATAAATTTCCTTCCAGA
Organism: Ixodes ricinus; assembly: GCA_037355805.1. NCBI lineage: Eukaryota > Metazoa > Arthropoda > Arachnida > Ixodida > Ixodidae > Ixodes > Ixodes ricinus. The sequence goes on along the minus strand of JAZHYW010010643.1, from coordinate 44,156 downwards.
TCACAGTTCACTAATTATGATAGCAAGACTTTCATACAAAGAAATAAAATAAATCCAACACCGGGGCAAAATGGTACTATGGTGCCAAAAACAAAATGCAATGCCAAATTTTTTTGATTTTTAGAAAGATAATTGCAACGCATATACTAATGGCATTTTTTTAGAAACTTCTAGAGCAGCGGAATCTATTGGTAAAAACCAGTGCTTGACACCAAGGCGAAGTTGAGGGGATCGGTGGCGGAGTGGGCTAGCGCACACCAGCTCGGAGCACGTGGAGCGAAAGCTTGTGCTGCGGAACCCAGGGACCCTAACACTTAATACCACTGATGGTGCACTGACACACAGACAAAGATCGTTCGCAGGTTCCGTGAGGAGAAATCAAGGAAACCATATGAGGCAATGACCATCAAAGAAAAGGAGAACTCTTGTGTTAGTGCACCATGAGTGACACTAAGCGACAAAGAACTTCTTTACCTTAACTTTCCTACTTGAGGTTGTCACAGAAATCATGGTTTCAATCTCCACTCCGGCCCGTTTCGATCAGGATGAGCATCGTACCGGCGTGCGGTCATCACTACTGCGTGCTGCACGTTAAAGACCGCAGGCTGGCGGTTGAACTGCACTGTCTAAATTGCTCATATACGGGTGAGACATCAGATGGTAAATCGGGGCTGACTAACTTCCGGCTGTATAAACATACGCACAACACAATTACCAAGGCCAAGTCACTGGATGGGCTGTGCAACCAAGCGCGGCGTACGGCATTGCGCAAAAGATTTCTTCTGCGAATTGTCGGAACGTGATCAACAGACCAGTGAACAAGACGGCAGTAGCAAGGGCCACGCTATCTGCTTCTAAAAAATAATTCTAACTAGTATATTAGGTTGACACTGCTCAACTTCAAAGGTTACAAAACGAACACCCGTAGTCGGTGACAGCTAGAATCTCAATAGATGAGCGTCCTCCAGGACGAGCTTTCTGCATTCGATAGCCCTTCGTCGCACGCGTAGCCAAACCCCGGAGGAAGGCAGCAAGCATGTGCTAGAAGCGGAGATTTCACTAAATTTTAAGGGGTCTCCACACCAAAAACGGAAAGCGGAGAGCGTGCACTTTTCCAGCCGAAAAACAAGAAGCAAGGACGTTTCGTAGCGTTTTTCGGTTTGGACATGATTTCTATCGGAGCAAGACGGAGGCATCGGGGAGAGAAGGTGCGCGTGACATGAGAGTCAGTCGTCAGAAATATATCTCTCGTGACCGACCAATGCGAATGTCTCTGTCCACCTGCTCCTTCGCCTCTCTTGGCCACTTTCTTCTTTGATCTGATTCCAAGTTCTTGTTTGCTGCTTCGCGCCTGCTTTGCATTCATTCCTCCTGCGCCTGCATCACTCGTCGAGATGGTATCCTCTGCGGTTGAGAAGGCGGCCGATGACGCCCGAGCGCAAACAAGCACAGCCAAAGCCTTTACCTCCTCTCCACTTCTCTCGTCCCTGCGATTCGTTGAGCCCAGTGGTTTCGTCACGCGCGCATTCCAAGGCCCCACGCGAATGCAGCCCCCCCCCCCCCTGGTCAAAAAACGGGAAGTGGAACGCGTCGGGAAAACTCTCCTGTAAAAGTGCACGCTTCCTGCTTTCCGTTTTTGGTTTGGAGACCCCTTCAGCCTCTCACCGACAATGGACACTTCAAAGATCAAATGTATTCACATAAAAAACGAGGCTAAAGATACTGCCGACCTTAATCGTCGAAGATTGTTTCGTTAATCCTGATGGGCTCAACCTCGGCGAATAAGCCCACACTAGTAACACTTCCTCAGTACCAGCCCGCACGATTAGAACGACATGCACCACCCATTATTAGCATCCGCTCTCGCCTTTCCAAATCCCTTCCTTTTCAGCAGCTTTCCCCAATCAAGGCCACGACCAAGAGTAGGCACTCCTTCCCCTAAGCATCTCCTCCCCCGCAACTACTTTAGTCACCACATCCTCTTAGCGAAAGGTCCAAAGCTCCAGCTGTGCTCCGTGTACCGCTAAGCTGACACCGCTGTGAAATCTACGCGCTCGTTGCACCAGTCGTACCCCATGATCGCTCTCTCGCCGATCTATAGAGGCGCGGAAAGACCGGTGCGCATCCACAATTGCCCCCCCCTCCATCTAATTCACAACGCTTAGTAGTAGGCAAGCTGTTGATTGGTCCAATGAGGTCGTAGCTTCCACCGCGCACTCTGCTGGGGAGCGAACGGAGCATAGGAAGTGCGTACAACGCCGCCACCGTCTAACCACCGCCGCGAACAAGTCGGCGCCGCAGCGACAACGCGCGAAATCGAAACCAAACCACCAGAGCCTTCATCTCCATCCTCCTCTCTCAATTACGTTCCCTTCCTCCTTCTCCGAGCCTAACGGGAACCCCCTCTCCCACCACGTCCCGCTAAGCCTAACCCAACCCTAACGGAGTGAACGGAAAGCTTCCCCCTCTCCCTCGAAATATACAAAAAATACGAGCAACCGTGTCGCCTTCAGCTCTTCCCACGGTCCTGAGCGCTCTGGTAGCTCCGCCTCCCCGCCGCACAGCGGGGTCGCGTGGGAAAGCGGCGTTCGGTGGGTCGCTCGCGCGCGCGTGTCGGCTTGTGCCGGTCGGCCAGTCGCCGAGCTGCACGCGCCATGAGACGCACGGTCGCCGCCGCTATGATGGACTCCGAGTACGACGACGACGACGACGACGACGCATCGTCCCGAGGGTGAGAGAGGGGGAGAGGGTAGCGGGAAAGCGGCGGCCGGGGGTGAGGGTGTGGCGCCGCCGGCCCGTCCGAGGCTCGGAGCGACGGTCGGCCACGTGCCCGGCCCCCGCCTTCATTTCGGAAGCCCGCACGCGACCGAGCGGACGTGTGGCGGACGTTCGCGGACCCGGGCGATCGTCGTCATGTTTTCGTTCGGCCATTCCAGGACGAGTTCGAGCTCCGGGAGCTGCCAGCTGCTGACCAGGAAGAAGCGGAGAGGCGTGAGTAAACCGCTTCCTCCTTGAGCGCGCGTGTGGGGCTGCAGCCGTCGGCCGAGCTTAGCGTTAATTGGAGGCGCCTGACTTGGGGGATGGAGTCGATCGACGGCCCCCGGTGCCGCTCTGCTGTCATCAGGAGTGTCCCTTCGGAGTCGAGCGGAACGAAGATTGCTTCCTGTCTGGATCATCGTTTCAACTCCCTTTCTGCGAGATTTGTCGCAGATTGGGACTTGGAGGTTTCCAGCATGGAGCACCCGTTGATAGCCTTATTCGGTCGTTACTTTGGGGTAATTAATGTCGACTTTGCCAGTATTTTTTTAGTTTTGTTTTATCTTGAGGACAATTTACACTATTTGTTTATATTTGAAAGATGTCTCAATTACCCGCCTCGGTAAAACTTAACTTATGCGTGCGTTTCTCACTTTCTCGTACTATCTTCTGCAAATATTCTCTTAGCATATCTCATTAATCCCTCCTTTGCCATTTTCCTAACCGATTTCTCTTGCCGTTCTCTCCATTTCACATTGACAATAATTTAAATGTGACTATCAATTTCCAGACTAATTACTCTTTCTCCAACTTGCCGGGCACCACCTTCATTATTTCGAAGATATCGAATGTAACGAGTGCATCTCCGCTTTACGAAAGGCCGGAACTTTAACGAAGACTCGACAGCTGTGCGCGCTAACCATGGAATTGTCTTGTATGACACTTTTTTGCACATCCTTCCCGGCCCGCTAACGCTCGAGACGCGGACGCGGCAAATTACATTTAGAAGATGAACAAATGAAATTGAAACTGAGACCACGATCTTCATTCCTTTTTCTACAATTTCTTCCTCAGATAATCGAGAAGCGGCGACGGGATCGCATCAACAACTCCCTCACGGAACTTCGACGCCTCGTTCCTACAGCATTCGAGAAGCAGGTAAGGTCAACTCCTATTTGTGTATCTGTGTTTTTGTGCGCGTTCGTCAGTTACTACCGTTAATACCAATCTTCCTCTGAAAATTATGTCGCTTGTATGTTTAGACAGCCTCAGAAACGGGTGACCCTGTCTCTCAGCTGTAGATGAGAAATTCAGCCAGTGTAGTACAACCGCTAACCTGAGGGTCCTTAACGTGCACCACGCAGTAGTGATCACACGAACACGTGCCGGTACGAAACTCATCCAGACCGAAACGGGCAGAGGGTGAGGATGATCGAACCCAGGAGGTTGTACAGCCCAAGCTTTCGCTCTACGCTTCGAGCTTAGACGCTTTAGGCCACTCTGCCGCCGATCCCCCCAATCTTCTTCGGCCTATCTGAAAGCCATACGGAGAAAGGCCCCCAAACGAATAAGTCGGCTTCACCGCAATCCTCAGCTCCAATGCGTAATCAACCGCGCAAAGAAAGAAGCAGTTCTACTATTGGCTTCTCAATCTACATTCGTACAAAACTCCAATCTAACATGATGCGGCGGCAATTTGAAGATGTTCGCTACCTGCATCTTCACACTCGTGCGTAATGATTTTCGTTCATCCGCGAGACTTGTTGTTGACGGACTTTACCAAGCCAGTGCGGCCGCTCGTATACCACGCTGGAAGAGTCGTTCGACCAAGGCGACAAAGGCGAGGATCGTGATGGTCCCATGTTTCGACGTTCACAGGGATCGGCGAAGCTCGAGAAGGCGGAAATCCTCCAGATGACGGTCGACCACCTGAAGATGCTTCACTCCAAGGGTAAGTCCGTGATTGCTGCTCAAAACATACGCTGGCTTAGCACATTTTTCACCTCAGGGAGAGACCGTTCTAACCTAAACAAAGTATAGCGAGCTCGACGTTGACAGATCTCGCCGATTGCGTAACTTCATTTCGAAGTTACATCTCAAGGACGTAAACGCCACCTTCGTTCGATGCGCCGTACTATGAGCTATGTACGTCGCTTCTGACACTGGGCCGATGTCGGGTTAGTCCACCCTAAAGTCACTGGATCGTGGGCAGTAGCGCCAAGGTCTCCGTATGGTCGCCAGTTTCGTTCATGAAGTGAGCAGTTTCTTTATTGACCTCTCCATTCTCGGTGGGCCCATCCGAATTCCCGGTGGCATTGCTTTATAAATACTTTTTTTTTATTACCGAGATTTTGTTATTTACACACCGACGAAAGAAACGCACATCTTCGCACGGCTATCGGATGCGGCATCGGTGCTTGCCGGCATTTAAAAATAGTTTTCCTGTCTCGAAATACACAGGAATAACCATGCCATTGTAAAATGTCTACGGAGATAAGCATGATTGAAAAGTTGATTGCATGCACAGTGCCAAAGACATTTATATAGGCGTGAAACGCTTTCAGTACGATGAATCTTCACAACGACTATAATGCGACTGGCACAGGAGGTCCCTTTCGAAGCTTCAAAGATTTGAATAGAGCTAAATGTCGATTGCCATGGCAACCGAGACCGAACAGCCAGACACCTCGATAGGTTAGGTCGTCTGTATGTTAGTATCAGTTTGTGTCCGGCTAGCAGGCAGGGAAGGCAATGGCGCTACTTTCCCAAGATCCAGTGACTTTAGCCTATCCGGATGTGCAGCGTGAGATGGAAACTTACAAACGCGGTGTTCGTATAATGGCACAGCCCAAACTCGAAGGCATATGTTTGTTCCACCGAAAAACGAAATCATCTTCCTGGGATCTCGGCAAATATTCCGCCGCAGGGAGTTTTCCGGACATGTTCTTTTCTGGTCGGCTAGTGGCAGGCAATTGTAGGAAAAATTTCCTGTAGATATATAATACTAACAAATTTATTGGTTAATAAGAATACGTGGATTTCCCTCGCTGCGAAACAACTAAGACAGAAGAACTCTCGCTTGCTGCGTGCGGACAATGGCGTAGTTACGGAGATCATGTACTGTAGTACACTGTTTGTGTTTATGCGCATTTTTTGTTAGAATCTGCGTTGCTAATAATAATGCGTATTTGTCAACCCTGGAAGCAGAATTTGTTGCCTGTCTCTGACACACTGTAATGAGGAAGCGTAGATACGAGCTTAAAAAGGGTAGGCTGCGTTAATGAATTCGTCGTCCGACCGTCAATATTAACGCCTTCTGTGTTGAACAAACGCTACTCAAGCTCGCGCTCCGAGTCCTTTGAACTGCCCGCGCAGGCAAATGAAGCGCAGTGCTAAATCAACACTGCAATTAGCGCCAAATGTTAGTCACGATTTACTACTGTATTTTATATATTCTCACCACTGAGATTTCTTCCTCACGACTCGCGATACCGCGAGGCACGTCACCGCATGTGAGATCAATTTCGTGAGACCCGATATATGCTGGCGAGAGAAGCGTCTCTTGGCGCCGAATCTTGTTCCATCTGCTAGCTGTCCCACTAAGATAACTTCGCTCTGAGAAAGACAAGAGTTAAGCCTCGTTCACGCAGCTGTGTTCGAATGCGACCGCAACCACTTGCGAGAATTTTTTTTTTAAAGACCTACATTGGACTTTTTTTTCTTTTCTTTTTTCTAACACGATGAAAATAAATTATCGCAATATTTACGTTGTTATACGCAGTTTAGATGGTGGTCACGGCCTGCTCTAAGCCCAGCCTATTGCTACTGGAAAGGCTTGGCGGCTCGACCGAACACGCTCGCAAGCCTAGTGCCTCCTTGTTGCGACTTCCGGTGCGTCTATACTCTATTTCGCCTCATGATGTACCGCAGGAAAGGCTACAACCGCGAGCTCCTTGGGCACATCTCGGTGGCAAGCGTTCTTGTAGATTAAGGGCAGCTGCCAACGCTTTGAGCACGCGTTTCTAGCCTTCGCTGCGGTACAGCATAAGGGGAAAGGGTGTATAGTCTGACGACTGACACCGCCTGCTAGTCGTGCGAGCAACGCGCGACAGCCTGGGGCATCGTCTCTATTCCACCACTGTCTATCGTCGTCCGCAACGCCCGTAAGATGCGGCCATGAAAGCGGCGCCTCGGCGTCCGTTTTCGCGTCCGTCCGTCTGCTATTCCGCCCCCGTTTAAAAGCGTCTGCAACGCTCTCAGGACGCGACCATGAAAGCGGCGTTCTAGCGTTCCATCGTGCACGAGTCACGGTACAATACAAGCGTCTGTCAGCGTTTATCGATGTACGATAAAAGCGACCGAGAGGACTAAGAAAAAATCAACGAAGTAAATGTAAAATCCCTTCAGCTTTCTTTTTCTTTTTTTTTTTTTACACGGCACTTGCGATTAACGTGGGTGAGCGCCACAACGTACAATTAAAACGCGACCTAAAAATATTCGCTTTGGCAGGCCAGGTGTGCTGCAAAGCTTCAGAGCTACTTGTCTTTCGAAGCGGAGTGGCGGGACCATACCTGGACAACCTTGATGAGAGCCGAGCGCTAATTACCTCCAGCCATATGGCTCGGAAGTTCTTACCTGTGTGGGTATCTTCTGGGTATTTGAAAGCATGGTCACAATCACGACGGTTGCACAATTCACAAAGCAGCAGGGCCGCTTTTATGGGAACAAACAGCAAATTTACTCAGCATTAACAAGCGCGAACGAACAAATCAAGCCAGGTTAAACAAAATAGCCCGCTACGAAAACAAACACACGCACAGCGCATTCAAACGCGTGCGTTTGCTACAGTTGTTTGCAGCAATTTGCGGCCGTTCAGGAGCTCTTCCTTCACATGCCTCGGTGAACGCGAAACGACTCGCAGGCATAAAAATAAACGAGCTCAACGAGCATAGTTAGTTGAGCACGCTGCAAACTTCGTCAGCCATGTTTGTTATCGTTTGAAACCAAAGCAAAAAATGTAATCTCAAGATATTTTTGAAAAAAAAATATTACTTTTATTTCTCAAATAAAGAAAACTATTATCAATAAAAAATACTATTACGGCACGGAGAAACAATTTTACAGTGAACATTTCACACGTCAATCATCTCACTAACCATTAAAAACCAAAAACAGTTTCGTTTTTTTTTCTTTTTAAGAAGAAATGTTTTGTGTTTGGTGAAATAAAAAGAATCAGGTTGTTTAAATTGACCTGGGCAACATATCGCCCCTGGCGTCACAACTGTCTGCAAGGTCTGATCTCGCTGCAGAACCTCCTCCCTATCCCGAACCTGACCCATAAATCCCCCCTGAGTAATGATAGAGTCGGAAAAACCACCAGCACTGCGGAATGGCGTCCCGCGAAAGTAATGTCCGTCTGTTTCATCTCCTTAGCTTCATACGTTTTCTTAAAACCATCAAAGTCTAAAAGAAACACGTCAATGAGCCCCAGACGGCTCACCGCAACCACACGGAACTCCCACTGCGTCCACCTGACTCGAAGCAGCGATGCTAGTCCGACTACTGTCCAAGGTCACTCAATTAGGCTAAAACACGAGGATATATAGTGCTGTCGTTTCGTAGTCTTCGCCCGTGCAAGTCCGTCCTGCTGGTCTCTCGGAATGTTCACAACGCTAGGTTAACCCAGCGTCTAAACGACGCGTGGTCTCAGGTGGCGGGTTCGAACCCCTGCGGACGTGCCCGCAATCTGACGGAGGCTTATTGAGAAGGCGCCGTGTAACCCGAGCTTCGATGTTACCTCTTAAAGAAGACAATCTCAGGCGCATATGACTCGGTGGATCGAGGGGTCAGTGGCCCCTGGCGTCGAGGCAGATGGGCCTGCCAGACTACCGCTGTTTACGTGCCTGTAACGAGTTTCTCGCAGTGGCAGCAAGCAAAATAACGCCCACGTTGCCTTTATTGACATTGATGCATAGGAGATAGAATCCCAGCGTGCTTTCGTTAGGTTCAATCTCCAGTTCTGGCGAAAAATAACGCGTAGCAGCACCTCCCACCTGCTAGGGAGAACTTCTCAGCCTGCCCACTCCGGGAAAATGGAAAGTCTACGCCGCTGCTCAGGTGGTTGAAATTAACACACAGTCGTCCGCGTGCCAGATGCCCTTCGTTGGTTGGGCACGTCAACCCTCAAATTCGAACTAACTAATTTTCTGCGGAAGGTCAACGCGGGCCAAAGATTGAACGCGCGTCCCATCCGAGCGCAGCACTCGATCGTGTCTGCATGGATGGATGGATGCTAGCGGTTCTACTTTTTTACACTGGGCGGTGACTCGCGCCACCTAGCCTAGTCCAAGTCCGCAATGGTGTCCGGTAGGTTACGTAGAAACTCCGACACCTACCTCTTGCTATCTATAGTACAGCCTCGAAAAAAACGCAGGACGTGGCAAGTCTTGAGCACCACCGCTCCCCACCCAATGAGATCACAGCAGACAGCGCCGAAGAACGCCGCTAGTGACAGACCTTGCAGCGCTAATCACCCCCGGGCAAAAGGAAAAAAAAAGAATTACAGGAGGACATTTAAGACTGCTTACGTGTAGGAATGCGAAAACATTCGTATACGTGGCGTATTCCTACAAGCTATGCATGATTTGGTTAGCTCGTGACAGCAAACACACAAAAGCGACGACTCCCGTGATGTTACACTTTTGGCGAGTACTCGGATCCCATTGCGTGCTTCGTGACCAAGAAATGGCGATCATCAATACTCCTCGAGATGGACTTTCGAAAATGGTCTATTGGCTCCGTCCGATCGCAAGCTGCGGTCGAACTTGGCGTGAAGCGGACAGCATACGAGGTGTCGGTTCAGCCCCAAAGCAAACTGGCGTGTCGTTGGTGAAAGGAAACAAAGCGTCCATTCGCGGTCCGTACGTACACACGCCGTCCGATCTTCTCGGGGTAGACTCCTGAGCGCGTGCAAAATGCGTCCGTGCGAACGCCCGACGCGCATGGGACACACGCCTGGCCCGCACGAACGCCTGGCCGCCTCCTCGGGATGATCGGTCCTCCGCGCCGGAGGGGGCAGTCCCTCGGAGCGGCGGGGTCAGCGCGCGGTGCCTCCGTTTCGGAAGCAGCGCTTTTCATCTCGCGCCGATTCCCACGCTGCCGGTCGCTCGGAGGTCCGCCGCGGCTGCGTGCGAGTCTCGCCTGCCTGCACGCGCGAACAGGGACCACTTCCGGGAGCCCGTCTCTCCCCGCCGCGGGGGAGCGGTTCCCTTTCCACTTCGGTGGCTGCTGCTCCCGCTTCGCTTTAAATGCCTCGTCTCTCTGCGGTTGCGTGCGGCGCCCGCACTTTCGGATATGATGCCGGAAAATTAATACGGGGCGCGGGCGCCCTGATTCTAATTGGGACGCGTATCGCTCAATTCTTTCGAGCCGCGCGCACACTCATCCTACGAAAAGCAGTGTGCAGCAGACTCTGTGTCTGTGTTCTCCTTCCACTGGTCCTCCGTCCTTTTTTTACGCTGTTTTAATTCCATTTCAACATGAATACAGATATCTGGGGAAAGCGCAGGTTCGTACGCACTTGTTTTGCGGTGTCACCATTACGACTGCGTACCCCCTGATGTCTCTCCATTGTCTCGGAAGAAATACCAACGTGGCTTCGATTGTTCCTAGAGTGTCTCACCCGCCATCCTCTCCTTCCCAACACAGGAGTGGACGCCTTCACGTTCGACCCGCACAAGTTCGCCATGGACTACCACACGATGGGCTTCCGCGAGTGCGCCAGCGAGGTGGCGCGCTACCTGGTGGCCATCGAGGGCATCGACCTGCAGGACCCGCTGCGGCTACGCCTCATGAGCCACCTGCAGTGCTACACCGCCCAGCGGGAACTGGCCGCCAAGACCGCCACCTCCTGGAGCCCCAACGCGACGCCGTCTTCCCAGTACCCGACCGCCCCGTCCCTGCCCGCCGTGTCGCTCTCCCCGCAGCCGACGTCGCAGCAGGACCACTACGGCGGCAACGGCGAGTCCAGACACGAAGCCAACGGGTTCCGGCAGCATTTTCCGTCCCGACCGCCGCCCATGACGCTGACTCCGCCGACGGCCTCGGCGGGCTCCGTGCTATCGGCCACGCACCAGATGCAGGGGAACCAGTACTTCCACAGCGCGGGGTTCTCACCCATGACGCCCACATCTTCGACGACCCCGTCCTATGGTTCGGACCTCTCGCCGCACTCGGGTGGGGTGAAGCCCTACAGGCCGTGGGGAAGTGAGCTGGCCTACTGACTGCCGTCGATCACGGAAGGCGTCGAGGACGTGCCCGTGGACAGGGCCTACTCTTGACAGTGACGATGCATCGAGTCTTCAGCCGTCGAGTGTCTGTGAATATAACGAATTCCGCCGGTTGTCCGTCAGCAATCGAGCAATCCACCGGACCGCTTCCCGGGGTATGGTGTTTGCCCCGTCCTGTGTCAAGAAGGTGCCTGCGCGTGGGCACGAACCCGGTTAAATCGTGCGGAAGCTAGTCTTCAGTCTCGAACGAACTGTCTCTGCTCAGTGTGCGAAGATCTCGTCCTCGGATCTTGAGTTCGTGACACATTTTGACGGTGTTAAGTTCTTGCCATTGTGATCGTTCCGACACGAACTTGACAGTGTATAGGCCAGTCATGGTTACTTGATGCGTTTATGATCCAGATTCAAAGTAGCTCAAAGAAAAAATATAATTTTGGTTATTTACGGCTCTGAACTAAGAGGTTTTTGAGGCGAGCGAGACTTTGAAGTTCGCTTAATTTTTTTGGCACTACCGGTTTCTCTGCCGTCCATGACCGCCAATTTACCAAAGGAAAAGTGCGCAAGCGTTGTGATACATTAGGTTGACGGGTAAAAGCGTCGACGAGTTTGCCAACCCTCTCATACGAGACGCGTCAACCGCTGAGCCGAGCTAGTCATCATACATATCGGTGCCAGTGGATTTTTGCCATCGTAATCGTTGTTGTAAAGCCGGATAACTTCAGCATTGAGCCGATGTCACACCACTGATACATGATGCAAAAGACACTTTGCAGACACTGTCTGGGGTCTTCCTTGTATGACGGTCACATTGGTCATAACAACAACTGCCTGCAGACATGTTTTAAGCAGGCATATGTGTAACAAAACATGCTCCAAACATGCTTTAGGAGTGCCGATAATCGTGTCTTCATGTCTGCGGCGATCATCATGTCTTTTGCACAATGTGTGAGCAGTGTGGCAAGGGCTTTAGTGTTGTGCATTCGGAGCTGTAGAAGTTCCACGCCTTCGGGGATCGAAATTCAATTCGAGAGTGATTCTACAAACCGATCGTAAAACGACTTTAATGCGTTCTTTGCGTTTTAGTGTATCACTTTAGAGCATATGCAACGTAATGACTAACGGTTGTAAGGAGTAATAAAAATAGAATCGAGTCAAGTAATCTATGCAACGCCCCCTTGCGAATCGTGTACAAGTTATTGTTTTGTAAATATATCAAAAGAAACGTGACAATCATATATTGACCAGATATTTCCTGCCGAATGTTTTCAACCTTGAAGCGAATAAGTGTGTCCCAAATATTTATAAATGTGATACCTATAAAAGGATAGACCACAACGCTTTAGCTCTAAGCGCTTCGTTGACATCGTGTCATCGACAGTGTTAGCACCTTTAAAGAAAACACAAAAACTATATTGTGGAACCAATTTTTACAAAACGTTTCGTGCAAAGTCGTTTTTAGCGCTAGCGCGACTTTATATATAAATACCCTTCATAAATTATTTTGAGTACAGAGCTATACGATGCATTCTTCGATAACGAATACCCTGCGTACTTGGCGTCACCAAACCAAAACTGCCGAACTTAGTCTCGAGCGCAGGGTTAAAGCAAACTGAGATATTTACAGCTCTTCGACGCCTCCAATGAGCTTGAGACTGTGCCCGCCAAAGTTGGGTTATTTTCTACAGGGAGCACCATTTTATGTATCACATGCATTCACTGTGTGCAGTTTGTAAATAGAAGAAAAAAAAAGAAGAAAAAGAAAAAAAAACGCCACGAACGAAAGGTTATACACGATGAATAAAGGCATCTAGTCTTCTACGAATTCAACGTGTCGATGTGTATATGTGCCGACTGAAAACCTTTTTGTGGTCTGCAACTCAATTTGTCGCGGCCTTTTGGAAAGTTCTTTCTGAAGGCTCTATTCAAAGTGCGAATGAACATGTACACCCTCTCCACAAGGGCGCAGCCATCTTGAATCTCGTCACTTCCAGTTTGCGGTAAAACATCGTTTCGATCTCTACACGCCGCTGGAAGGTGTTTACGAAAAATGCGCGATTGTCACACATTCTTGTTTTGCCCCACCTATATTTTCTCGCATATTGCAGGTTGAAATGTCTTTTTTCTTTTTTTTTTTTTGTCCAGCATACCAGATGCGGAGCCTGCGTGACTGAGAACGAAAGGAAACATAAAACGTGTTGCGTTATGTTACGGAAGCTTTAAGTCTGCTTACGTGGCGAATTACCGGGCATTCGAAGCGTGGATCTACTGGTGACTCTTAACTATAGCCTTCTATATACTGACAAAACCTGCCAGATAGCCACAAGAAGCGGCCGCCGAAATGTAAAAGGTGGAGCGGCAGACGACGGATGAGAGGAGAGCCACGTGACTGGCGCCCCGCTGCGGCGAGACGCCGAAACACACTTCTCCCGAGCGAACAAGTGTGTTTCGGGTCCTGGCCGCTCCAAAAGCTGCGCGCTGACGTCCAGGTTCCCCGAGAAATGGCTCTTTGATGCTCTGTGCTACCAGATCCTCGCGTTCCAAATCTGCGACCGGGCACTCTATGGCTCCGTCGTCGAACTGCCAGGCTTTGTGAGTATAGAGGAAGCCATGGCATGGGTATTTACTCGTTACTCTAATCACTGAGAGCTTAAGAAACGCAGGGCCCGCCTTAGTATTTTCACGCTTTGTGATTGGTTGTTGGACGTTGGTATCGGCTAAAAGCGACATCTGATTGGCTGCGGTACCAGACGACTCGGCACACCCTGCGCGACTTGAGCTCTCGGCGACTTGTAGACCTTTCCAGCGCTTATCACCCAGGTGGAAAATGCTGAGTCACTGGTCTGTGGACCGGCATGTGCGGCGTGTCCTATTTCGCAGAAGGGAGCAACGGCGCATGCTTAGAACGCCTTCCACAGCCCGGTAGACAAAGATGGCGGCCCCTAGAGGGCGATGATTGGAAAGGACCGATCAAGTTATAACGCTGCCATGTCCTTGAACTGCGACTGCCCCGAATGGGTTCGCAACGTTTCACGATGCGGAGAGCAAGACGTCTGCTTCTTGCGCCGGAGTTCTGCTCTGATTGGCTCTGGTTGAAAGGATAGGGGGTAGACCTCACTGCTAGATGCCTTGAGGTGTACACACTATTTTTTTTTTCAATCAACCAATGAAAGCTCGCCGTTCTGACATCATTGCAACCCCTGTTCAAGAAGCAGACGAACTTGGGCACCGCATAGCATTTGGCTAAATTAAAATTTCCGTTTTTTTTTTTTTGTTCTTTATATGGTGGCACGGGCATTAAGATACACTTAGATTGCCTGGTCCGGAAAATGCGGAAACAAGCATGAAGAACGTACATGTTATAATTTTTTTTTTCGCTTTTGTTTGTTGTTGGGGGATCGGTGACCCGAGTTGGGCTATACTTCGTTTCACCTTTTGTTGTACCGCAGCAAAGGCTACAAGCGCGAGCTCATAGCGTTGGCAGTTGCTCTTAATTCACGAGAGCTTGTGCCGCCGAGATGTGCTATAGAGCAAGGAGCTCGCGCTTGTAGGCTTTCCTGCGGTACATCATAAGGTGAAACAGAGTATAGCGCACACCGGCTCGGAGCACGTGGAGCGAAAGCTCGCGCAGCAGAACCCGGGGATCCTGGGTTCAGTCCCCGCCCCTGCCCGTTTCGATCTGGATGAGCATCGTACCGGCGTGCGGTCGTGTATCACTACTGCGTGGCGCACGTTAAAGACCCCAGGCTAGCGGTTGTACCGCACTGGCTAAATTGCTAATCTACAGCTGAGCCACCAGACGCCTATTGAGACAGACTAACTCCCGCCTGTATGAACATACACACAACACAACTGCGTTTGTTGTTGTAGAAACGTACCTAGCAAACAATTGCAAAAACTACCCCCCCCCTCCTCTTTCTTTTTTCTGTAGAAGAAAAAACAAAATATCTCAGTTTTCTTTCCTCCTAAGCTTACTCTGACTCATATAAATCAGATTTCTGACCCGCTTTTCGAAATGCCCGAGCAGTCCAACCGCTTTCAATTATCGCTGCCTGCACCGACGTCCCCGATTTGCGAGAGGCAATTTCGCGAGTAATTATCCATCGAGACACCTAAACATAACTCCGAGATTGCCCCGCGTCTCATTTTCATACGAAACAACGCGGTGAACAAAATAACAAAAACAAAAAAAGGAAATAGGATGGCAGAGCAGCGTTCGTTCGCTTACGGGGACGTGGGACGGTCGCACAGAAGCCATGCGGTTCCGAGTACCGCACGCGCTGCGTCTGTTCCCGCGGGGCATAATGACCTGGACGGGTCGGCTTTCCCACCAAACGACGACAAAGGAAGATGATAAAGGAGAAGGGTCCTTTGTTGTTCGGCCGCGACGACGCCCGAGCAACGCTGCAATGCGGCCGCACCGCGCACGCTGCCGCCGGTGCGAGAGAAACCATGGGCGGACAAACATATAGGGGGGCCGAATGCGGGAACGAGCACTCGAAGAAATCGGGCGCGTCTACTTTTCCGCAAAGCACTTGCGAGAGCCAATCGCTGCAATCTACCGAGGCAGCTTGGCCAATAACGAGGCTGTGCGTATCTTTAGATGTAAAGAAACAACCTGCGCCGTACAGAGCCAGTGACAAATGCGCCTTGTGCGCGTACACAATTGGCCCTCTCCTCCCCCCCCCTCCCCCAATCTCCAGTTACAACGCCTACAGACAAACACACACCTGCGCCGTGGCACTTCACGAGCATGGCGAAACGTCATGTCCAATGCCACTGCGCACGCCGTTTTTATTTTATATGTTTTTTAGGTTGAAACGTATTATTAGTCAGTCGTCGAGCTCTCGCCGAAGATGCAGCGATTGACTCTCTCAAACGCTTTGCGGGAAGTGGACGCTCCAAATTTCTTAGAGCGAGGGATCCGTGGAATGTCCATTTGAGAAAGACGGATTTCGTACTTCGAGCAACAAACCCTGACTTGGCGCTTTCGAGAACTTTTCAGTAAAATGTGGGCCCCTACTGCACCCGCACGCGGGAGGCCGAATGTTTTCAGTTATTTCCGAGGCGATGTATCGAAAGCCATGGCACGACCGTGTTCTGGTGCATTTTGAGCACCGAGCACCAGCAAATGCAACGCACGCGCCGTCTTCGCTTCTTCTTTGTCACAGAAAGTTGTCCCCGAGTACAGATGAAGGCGCGAGGTTTGTGCGTGTGTGCGTATGTGTGTGCGTGTAAGGGGAGGGGAGGGGCAGGGGGAGTTGGCAGAAAGGGGATCGGTGACCGAGTGGGCTATCGCACCGCATCCCAGAGCACATGGAGTTGAAGCTCGCGCTGCAGAAATCAGGAATCTAATGAACATCGTACGACTGTCATCACGTGCACCGTCACCAGCGAGACATCCCACGTTACGTCATGAGCACGACGAGGGTTATGTGACGTCAGGAGTCAGTCTTTGGAAAAGTTATAGCTAAGTTACGGAACTGCCGGTAGACGCTGCTTCCACAAAAGTACCCTCCCCCCCCCCCAATTCTCCCCCTCCCCTCTCAACCCTCGGTCCGCCTCCCGTCGTTCGATGCGCCAACATTTTGCGGATGACTGCTGGTAACTGCAGTGTATTCTATGGAAGGTGCATGTTTTGAATGGTTTTGAAGCACAGCGTCTTTATGGAGTTGTCACTGGCGGCCGTAGCTGTGTGCCCGGCTGCTGAGCGCGTGCTGACGGCGAGCTTCCGCAGTCCATATTCGCGACGTGTATTCCGTACCATCAAGATTCCCGGTTTTAGCAGCCTATTAATGTGAGCGCGTTCTGAGCATGCGCTCTAAACATCGCCCTCAAATATGGCGTGCAGTGAATACCCCTATTCGCGGTGAGAAGATTGGGTATCGCAGCCTGGTTAGAGTGTACTGGAAAGGACGAGTGGGGCCACCGGAGTAATGTCATGTCAAGGACGCGCAGGCTTGAAACCTATCTAGAGGTGTTGTTCGAGTGAAGTGATTCGGATTAGCCGTTTTTTATGAAAACGCGTTGCGTTCCAACCCCAAGCTCAACCGGCACACTGGTGGAGGTCATAGAAACAATGGAACGCCGGGCTATACTTTTTATACAACCTAGACGTCAGGCGTCACGTCAATACATAACGTCACCGCGACCTGACTTGTCGTCAGAACACCGTGCGACATCACGACAACGCCTTGACGTCAACGTCGTCATCGATGTTGACAAAGCGCGTTACACGACATCGAGACTGCGCTCTGACGTCATATTGCATTGACAACGACGTCGATGTCAACGTTGACGACGACGACGACGACGTCACGCGACGTCAAGATGACAGCGTCCTTGTCAATCCGACGTCAAAAGTCGCTTTGTGTCAGGTCGTCGACGTCGTCGTCGACATGACACAACTCGACGCCACGACGACGACCCGACAACTTCACGACGTCGACGTTATCGTCGACGAAGACGACGTTACACGACGTCAAGACTTCGTCGTGACGGCGCGTCGACGTTGATGTTGGCGTAGACGACGACGTTACACGCCGTCAAGGCTTCGTCGTGACGTCGTTGTGACGTTGACGACGACGTCAAGAAGACGTTAACGTGACGTCATAGTGATGTTTGACGTTGCGTGGGGCGTCGACGTCAACGTCGGCATCGACGACCAGGTCCACGTCGTCCTCGACGCGGCGCGATGTCACGACCGTGTTAGAACCGCGACTTCTTGTGGCGTAACAGCGTCGTCCTCAACGCCACGTCACAACCGCGTTACAACGGCGACTTGATGTCGCGAAACGGCGTCGTCCTCGACGCGACGCGATATGTTACGACGGCCTTATGACAGCATCTTGGCTTCGCGTAACGTCGTAGTCGACGATGACGTCGTGGCGTCGTTGTAGCGTCAAGTTCTCGTGACGTGGTGTTTTGACGTGACCTCTGACGTCAAAATCATAAAAAATACAATATAGCCCCTAAGGGGCTATATTGCCCATATGACCTTGACCTGTGTCGTCGCTCGCTTCGATCGCAGCAATGGTGGCGCTGCGATCGAATGTGGCTTGGTTCTGCCGGATCGCTTTCCACATCTGGAGGTGCAACTGAATGCATGAGCGGAGGCTGTAGCTCGCCTCACTCAGTCGTTTGTAGTTCACTCTAGCCTGGTGGAATGTTTTCACAACCCACAGTGAGCATACTCCAACTTCCTCTGCTGGTGCAAGCACGGGCAATGCCAAGCTTCTATGCACTATGAAATTTAAAGCATAACCGCCTGGGTAGCACATGTACTGCCCGTAGTGAGGCAGAGCCGTTTATACTGAGAGAGCTTGGCCAATGAGCGGAGCTTGTTGCCCACTGGAACCATCGGATTTTGCGATAACACAAAATGGCGTTACTTCTTTGTCTTTTTACCATTTTTTAAACCGCCTGAGACTGGGTGGAGAACTAGAAGAACCAAGAGTGGAAGGGACACGAACAGAAAGACAGAAGGCGTCGTCTCAACAATTGAGACGACGCCTTCTGTCTTTCTGTTCAAATCGGCTCATAAACAATGGAGCGATCAAGGATAAATTGCTTATTTCATGAACCAAAATGGCGACCATACAGGGCCAGTTACTTTATTGTGGACGAAAGTTAGCGGCGTCGCGCATGCGCGACGAAACTAACTTTTGTTTAGTCTGAACTGCGTGGTGGGTTTCGCAGTATTTGTGAAATAAAACATACACGCTATCTTCTGGAAATGGCTACTTATAGCAAGATCAGACTTAATTCACTCTTATAATAAAAGAATGACGAGTAAAAAATAGGAAATGTACGTGAACCGGAATTGTGCCGGGGCTATACAATAGATGGCGCCACTGAGTTTGTTGCCAAATAATAAAAGGGGCGAATACAACCCGCTGGAAGCGTCACTCGCAGTTGCTCATCTCCGACACAACCGCAACGTGAACTATTAGGTTGAAGTCCCACTAGAGCGACAGACAGACACAACTGACACCGACAAGCATAAAGCACGTGCAGCATGCTCGCAAAAAAAAAAATATATATATATATATATATATATATATATATATATATATATATATATATTATTTTATTTTTGGCAGGCTTGACTTCGTTTGTGTTTACTTCACGGGAACCGAGACTATGGTGGGCTAGAAGGGGAGGGTGTTGCGATCGCGCTAGCGAAAGTGACTCAGTGATTCAGCATGCGAAGCTGTGGTGGGTTATAGCGGGCCGGAGGGCCATCGATAAGTGGATAGCAGAGCCACCCTGCACTACAGGGAAGGTGAAAGAAGAAGGAATACACCGAGGGGCTTCCCATGCCCACCACTGCAGCCTGTCTTCATTTGCGTCGAGCTCAATGAGCCGTGCCCAATTTCGTTGATTTGTGAATGTGAATTGGGTATAACTCCCGCCTGCATAAACATATACACGCCAATTTTTT
Source organism: Ixodes ricinus (assembly GCA_037355805.1). Classification (NCBI taxonomy): domain Eukaryota; kingdom Metazoa; phylum Arthropoda; class Arachnida; order Ixodida; family Ixodidae; genus Ixodes; species Ixodes ricinus. Next base: position 24,671 of record JAZHYW010010643.1, on the reverse strand, counting down.
GTTTGTTTGTTGCTCTAGTGGGACTCGGGCCAGGGTGCCTACATGTCTGTCTGTATCAGAATGAAGACATCCTTTGTTGCATGGAGTGAGCCAGCGTGTGACTCACTCGCGCACTCAGCGCGTGACCATAGCTTCCTCTATGCTCACAAATGGTCGCAGATTTGGAGCGGGGGCTGTACAGCACAGAGCCTTTCTCGGGGAAGCTGGTAGTGAGCGCACAGCTTTTGCAGCGGCGAGGACGCGCGAGGAGCACGAGCGGATATGCCATCGCTCGGGAGATTCGTGTTTCGGCGTCTCGCCGCAGCGGGGCGCCCGTTACATGACTCTTGTAAAGCCCCTAGACTCTTTTTCTGCCGCGTTATTTTTTCACTTTTGGCGGCCGCGTCTCGTGGCGATCTGCTGGGCTTTGTCAGTATAGAGGAGGCCATGGCGTGACCTAGCCGGTAAAATAGTAAAAAGGCGTCTAAGCATTAGCCAAGGCTACGCGCTCTAGCTGAGTTACAACGAATTGCACGCACATCAATATACATTTAAAAAAAAACGATTGGGCGGAAAAATGACTTAGATGTCGTTACTCAAGCACAAGCGCTTGTGTGTATGAAGGCACTCGGGCATTGCAAACCTGAACTTGAAAGAGCTCACTCCAGACACCAGGTTGAATAGATGGGACGCCCCTGCCTCTTCAGAGTTGATGATATATGCCACACAAATTAGAAATCTATGATGGCACTTTATCTTCAACTTCTCGGCGAGAACCCGCGAAACAAATAGATCACCAGACAACAATATTAATACAACAAATTAATATAGGCGATGACCTGAGCGATGCTACTGGGGATATGGAGAACCGCTCTTTCGTTTCCCTCGTGCCTGAGAAGAAGAAGAATTCGTAAGCATTGAGCGGATCAGTTGCTTTCTAACCATTCACACGACGAAATTTTAATTTGACGATAAGGCTGCATTCGCGCTACAGCTCGAACCGCAATCGCAAAGCCGTTGCGAATGTGGTTGCTTAAAAATTCAGTTTAATTTCAGGGGCATTTGACATTAAAACCTAAGGAATCCACCTTGCGACTACGATTGGAACGCCAATGAGAATACAGTGCAGGTTCCTGTTGTTAATTAACCGATATTGTTTTTCGCAAAGCTCTCGACTCTTAGGTTTTGTTACCCTTCCCGGCACAGTGGCTGTGTGCAGTCCGGGGTAGTGTTTACGTAACTCGTATATAGGCTACATGGCTTGCTACTCAGTGCGTCCCTCATCAACATACATTTCGTGCCACCGATTCCCTTCACCTCGGCAAAAACAAATAAGAATAACCACCAGCATACTGCAAGTGTCTCAAGTACAAGCTATATATTTGAAACATAATAAAACCCTCCGTCTAAAAAAATAGCGCGCTACTTTTTGATTTTACAGATGGTGCGATTACACGAAAGATAGATCGTCTGTCATGTAAATTTCCCGCCTCCAATTTACTGTAAACTGGATGCTTCTAATATGTAGACTCCTCAAACGTCAAGACAACAAAGCTCGTACGTGATAACGATGACTTTATTCCTGGCATACTACCTATTTTCATTGCTGTTACAATACTTTCATGGAACAAACGGAGCACTAATTTTGAACACTGATTAAAAGGTTAAGGGCACAGGGTAAGTCCTATACTCCCCACGCACTTTAGACCATGTTGAGGAACATTTTTCCTCGGTAACTGTTAGGACTATTCTTGTCATAAATACATAAGGTTTTCTTTCTTTTTTTCTTTTTTAAGCTTTACAGATTTTTTTAAGCAAAGCCGTGAAAGTTAGTCTTAAGCGGTTTGTGCAGGTGAGTTATACGGCCAGGGGGACATTATGTGGGTGGCTACTCTTTTGCGATAAGTCGGCTAATTAATTAAAATTCGTTAACTAACTTTTTTAATTAGTGAAAATAGACATACGGTTCTAATTAGAAACTTACTGAGCGTCCTCGAAAGCAACAAAATCAACTCTTTTAGAACGACTTGAAGCTCGTGGGAAACTCGGAAGCGCGCCAAAGTTACCACTGGTGAAGCAGGCGCAAAGCTGCAGTTGCGGAACGCGATAATGATCTAATTAGTGCCACTAAATAAGCTACGCTTTCAGAGTAACGACACTTGGCCATATTGTGGCTTAAAATCATGGTTGCCAGTTATCTGAAGCTTTATCTGAAATCACAGGAAACGCTTTTCCGTCCTCCACAAATGTTTAAATAGTCCGCGACAGAGAAAAGCAATATTACATGAGCTTCCAAACACCAAATCGAATGCTGGGGAAGTCGCACTTTTGAATCATGACGATCTGCAGTAGCGCCTACTCTGCACAAGCCCCAATATGGCGGCGCCTACAACAATGTCGGGGAACGGAGTGCCGATACTCTAAGCGGAGCTCATTTAGTGGCTCTAGATCTAATCATCCGCGTTCCGCCGCTGCTAGCTTTGCGCCCGCTTCACGAGTGGTAACTTTGGCGCGCCCCCGAGTTTCCCACGAAATTCAAGTTGTTCTAAAAATAGTTGATTTTGTGGTTTTCGATAACGCTCACTAAGTTTCCAATTGGAACCATATGCCTATTTTCACTAATTAAAAAGTTAATTAACGAATTTTAATTAATTATCCGACTGACTTATTGCAAATATTAGCCACCCACATAATGTCCCCCTGGCCGTGTAACTCACCTGCACAAACCGCATAAGTGTAACTTTCACGGCTTTATTTAAACAAATCTGTAAAGCTTAAAAAAACACCCTGCATATATATATATATATATATATATATATATATATATATATATATATATCTATTCTGTCCAAAATTTTGTGTTTTTTTCACTGAACTATAAATATTTTAACGAATTAAAAATATATTCTTTATAATTTTTTCGGAGTACTAAAATTTTAGCTTTCTTAGTGTATTAAAAAATGTGCACACAAAAACTGTTAGGTGCCTATTTTTAATTCTAGTTGAGTACTTTTCAGCGCATATGTAGTTGGTATGAATAACGAATCATCCCTCTATAATGACAGTTTAAAGGGTAACTGCAAAGAAAAAAGAGTGTATTTTTAAACAGCCTAATTGGGACAAGCATGTCACAAAACAAATTTTCCGCCAAAAACAAAATTTTTTAGAGCAATATGTATTGAGCGAGACTGATTTTAGTTTGCGGCTATTTCGTCCGTTTTAAATCGCGCGCCACAAAGTTGGTATTATACGTCACGTACTGACTGCTATACGTCACGTAGTGACGTATAACAGCCACTCCGCGCGCGTCGAAAGAGCGGGAGTTTTAAATGTGGAGAATTTGTGACTCCGACTAAATTACGTCCTGTGGCGTAGATATTGCTAGAAAAAAATTGTTTTTTCGCGAAAGATTTGTTTTGTAACATGCTTGTCCCAATTAGGCTGCTTAAAAAGCACTTTTTTTTCTTTGCAGTCATCCTTTAAGGAAATGATGGTACCCACGTTCTGAAAAACACTGTTTAGAGATAATTGAGTTTAAAGTAAAAACACAGGTGAATAACAAATTGGTATTGGCACCAACACCCTCAGAGTCATTTCTTTAATGGCCGCCAACTTGGTAGTCATTGTTAGGGCCATGTCTTCGCTTTTCGGCGTATCGCCTTGCTTGCCGGGCCTCTTTCGTGACGGGTCGTGTCGCTCGGCCCGCAAAGTATATATATTCAAGTGCGGTCAGCTTTTCTCTGCCACTTCATGGTGCTCCATCCAGGGTTCACTTTACAGGACTTCCAAATATTGGCTCCTGCGATGCTACCACCACTGATGGGAAGCAGAGCATCCAATGTCGCCAATTTGTCGTTCAAAAACACAGGCGCTTCAAAGTACACCCGAGGGAAAAACGTGCACAGCGTCTTGGAATTGTCTTGGGTAAAAAAGAGCAACGCAATAGTTGCCAGATAATTTTTAAAATTTAGCTCATTGCAGACATGCTTTTAGATCTAGTGTTGAGTTTTTTTTGTTCGAAATTTTATTGATAAACAAAGAGAGTATCCAAAAAGGGGGCGTGGTCACCCACTACTTGATTTTGGAAAAAGTGTTTTTCAGCCCTAAATATGACTTTCTAAGAACAGTGTAACAATGAAAAATGTGCAGAAAGAAATAAATTTTTCAAATCACTAAAAAACTAAAATCGACTTTTTTAATTTTCGTTTATTCTGTGCTTTTAACAGGCGCGAACTCAAACAGAGCGAAAAAAGACAAACGCACGACAAGGATAAGCGCCAACTACTAAATGATTTAATATAACACCAAACATCGTCAAACTGCAAATCACCATCACCAATAGACGCCCCTAAGCAACAAGATAAAAGTTCCTATCACTAATCACACGCAGCCATCAAGAAACATTTCTTTGTTCAGCAGATAAAGAGATGGCATGCTTGCATTTGTCAGCCGCTTTTTTTTTTTTTTACACAGAAAGCTTTGAATATTTCTCTTTGTATCTTCTCATAAACAAGATGCCGGTGCAGGTGGTTCCATATTTGCGCAAGGTTTCTCACAATTTAAAAAGATAGCTGCTGGGCACGGGGTTAATGTGATGCTCTCAGCCCCGTGCAAACTTTCAAAAATTTGCTTCGTGATGTCAAAACAAAAGTTTGTTTCGTGCTAAAAAAATCATGTAACAAGATATACCGAATGCGTGACTAAAGGCCCGTTCACACCTTGCAACCGAGTACGACCGAGAGAGACAAGACCGGTTTTTAAGCCTCTCGTGACGTCATAGGTCCGGATGCGCTGCTACGGCGCTGGTCCTAAGACGTCGCAAGAAATTTAAAACTTGTCTTGTCCCTCTCGGTCAGTTGCGGCAAAGGATGCATCGGTCAGACTGGCCGATGTTTTAATGAAAGAGCGTGGGAAAACAAGCTTGCCGTATGCAATAATTACGGTGGGCATCTTGCCTGCAAACGATGCGGGTGTGAACCAGTGCTAGCCGACCTGCAAAATGTTTTTCAACCAGGGTAATATTTTCCTGTCACTCATCCCATCTCCTTCTCACCCACTGCCATCTTGGGGCCGCACAAGCCAAATGCTTATCCCGGCTTATCCCTAAGCTGACAGTGCTGTGGAAGCCACGTGCTCGTTGGGCCAGCCACACTTTTGCCACGTGACCACGCTCCCCGCGATACCCACGCGCAGAGAATGAGGTCAGGTGATGAAAGGGAGGCGGCTGATTGGTCCGGCAAGCGCATAGCTTCCACCGCGCTCTCAGCTTAGAGGTTGAAGAGAATAAGTGAGCCTCGGGGGTGTCTTCTGACGTGCTTTGGGGCCGGGTGACGCGCTTTGGGTACCACGGATGTATCACAGTGAAAAGGCAGAGAGCTTTCGAAGGAAAGGAGCTACAAAATAGTCCGCTGTGTTTTCAATTTTTCGCACCGAAAAGCAGGCTTTTGACTCTCTACCTTCTTTCTTTTGGTCCACTAAACGATATGCGATTAGTAAAATCCCAACCTAAATTAATTTATCCCAGCCCAAAATTCGTTTCATGGCACCTTTAAGAGAGGGAATGAGAAGATGGAAAGGGAAATAATCGAAGCTCTCTTTAAAAAAAACGGCTGACAAGTGCGTAACCATTCCATCCCTCTATCAACTGAACAAAAAACAGGTGTTTCTTGATCGGCTGCGTATGTTTAGTGATATAAACTTTTATCTTGTTGCTTAGGGGTGTCTGTTGGTGATATATAGTGATCGACCGTTTGACGAAGTTTGGTGTTCTTTTAAATCAGTTGGAAGTTGGCGTTTGTTCTTGTCGTACGTGCGTCTTTTTCCGTCCTGTTTCAGTTCGCGCCTTTTAAACTTTAAATTGATATGTATCAACTAGCCCCAACCAAAGTTTTATTGAACTCCGAGGAGGCGCACTGGAGCCACTCGGCTGAACATTTATTTAGTTCAAAAAGCTTCTTAATTTAAAATTAACATTTCGCGACCGCTCTAGATTTTTTAAAGCATGAAAGTGCTTTTTGGGAACCCCGCAATCCCAGAATTGAGTCCGTCCGTGCGCTTTCTCCTAAATTCAGCGGAAAAATTGACATCACGTGACCCAGGGATGGGCTAGTATTTCAAATACGTATGTAAAATAATGTGAGCATTTTGTATTTCGTATTTAAGTACATATTGGGGAACGCATTTGTCAGCTGCATTTAAATACTTAAAATTTACTATTTTAAGTGCATGTATTTGAAGTACAGCCCCAAATACAATTTTGAGCACTGCTTTTCGCAATCAAATGTAATAGTGGGTACTCTTCGCGAAGGAAGTCATATGCAAAGTGCATGAAACGTGCTGCGCTTTGCGCAGAATAACATTGAAGAAAAAAGGGACAGTAAAACAAGGAATCAATAAGATGAGTACAAAGATTGACTTTCTGGTTAGGTGATTTAATTTTCTAAACATGTCGAATAAACGACACGCTCTTTGAAAAGGTTTTTATGCATCAACTCAGCCTTTGAAATTAACTTTACACTGAATACATCGTTTTTCCTTTGTCGCCTACACCTTCGAAGTTATGACAAATATTGTTTTTAGATCCGCAACATTCTTTCTAAGCAATTGATTCTTAGTACATACTATATACTCCCTTTTCCATTTGGGCATGGCTTACGACCTGTGTTAAATACAAGTCTAAGATGTCAGTTTCTTAAAGCAAAATGTCTTTGAAAAAGTATTTCAAGAAAATCAAATACGCTCGTTATATTTTTATTGAAATGCTTTTCTTAACAGTTCAATTGAATTTGTAATTTAATACATTTCTGTCAAAGTATCTTGTATTTGTATTTAAAAAACATTTTGGAAGTATTTTGCTCACCTCTGACGTTATTTAACGTCACATGACCTATACTTCGATTCAGTTTTCCTGCTATATTTAGTGGGAAAATTCGCGTCTTGAGACATAAGCACAAATTCAGTTTCCCGCCAAATTTAGCGGGGAAGTCGACGTCAGGTGACCTATACGAAAAGTTTTTTTCTGCGCTAAATTAGCGGGGAAATATACACCTCCTGACAGCAATTCCTTCTCCCCATCCCTCTTCTCGCCTCCCCTCTCTTTCTTTCGCATCCCCCTTCCCCACTCCCTCTCCACCTACCTCCCATTCCCTACCTTCTCTCCCTCCCTCCCCCTCTCTTACACCTTCGTTTCTCGCTCATCTTCCTCTGCGCTCCTTCCTCCCCCACCCTTCCCCTTCCCCTCCCTCCCCCCTTTCTTGGTCACACGTGACACACACATTCAGTTCCCCCAAAATGAATAAAAAAATATATATATTCTTTACTACCCGAACGAATGTTTACCCAACAACTGAAACAATAGCTCCCAAACACTGCATTTACTGCATTATAGGACTTTGAAAATAATTAAAGGTCCCTGAAAATAGAAATATCAGAGAGTAACAACTCTAGATTTATTTTGTTTTACCTTAATATTGCTATTTTATTTTATTGTGTATGGTCGGTGCCACTCTAAAGATGTAGTAGATGACACGCTCTCCACGCGAGCTTTCTGCCTTCGATGACGATGACGCTTCGGCGCATGCGCGGTCAAAGCACGACGGAGGGCAAGACGCGCATGCTGGAGGCGGAGTTTATGCTGGGTTTTTAGGCTGTCACCCGCTATGGTCTCGTAAGTACGCCTGTCTCGAAAAGTGTTGAGTCCATCAACGCAGCTATCACAATATAAATTAGACTAAACAAAAAAACGCAGATACCTCAATCCAGAGCCGTTTATACTGAGAGAGTTTGGCCAATGGACGGAGCTTGTTGCCTACTAGAACCAGCGAGTTTCGCGATAACACAAAATGGCGTTACTTCTTTGTCTTGTTTATTCCTGAGAAATCGCATAGAGTTCGTACGAGTCAGAGCCACAAAATGGCGGACCGAAGTAGTCCTCCCTGGTTGTCAGACTATAGGTTGCTTAAGAAGGCCAAACTCTCTCAGTATAAACGGCTCTGGCTCAATCCCCCAGAGAAATGCGGTAGCTTACGCATGCATTGAAGTTATGGTCACTCATTGGGATATTAACCTAACAGTCTAAACTTCAGTTACTTAAAAAGGACCAAACAAGGTAAGCGTCATTAAGCAAGCTGCATTGGGCAACTCTACCTGTCATCTTCACTAAACGTCGTTATTCGGCAATTGATCGGACAAAACAAAGTGAACATACTTTTGGACCGATTAAAATTAGTTATCTTTTGTGTCTTTTTTTTTTTCAGGTGCGAGTAATGCAAGTCATTAAACAACGTTTTTGAGCGTTTTTTTATGCAAATATAATTTATGCCCTTATTACTTTTGATTTACATATTTTTTCAGTATAAATTTTTCTTCTGTATTTTTCGACTGAAACCTGCCAACGAGGAAAGAAAATAAATACTATATTTAAATAAGCAAATTTAACGCAAACAAAAAATTGATGTTGCGAGCACCTTATATATTGACACGTATCTTCCTTGTTTTCAGCAAGAAAACCAATTGGCGCAGATATCATGCAAAATTCCAAGAGAGCGACTAAGCCAGTAAGTTCTAAAACGTGCCATATTCGTGTCGTACGCTTTGTTTCGGTCGAACCAAACAATGCATTCTCCACGGACACAGCTTCGAGCAACCTCTATCACTTTCATAAGATGTATACATGAAATAACTACAGGGTGTTTCCACGTCAGATCACGACAATGGTCCGGGTCATATTTTGTAAAATTTATGTAAATATTATACGCGAAAGCCACGTTCTTCAGCTATACACGAACGACACGGCTAAATTTCCTTTTCTGAAATATAAAATTTGGGAGCTCGAGGCGTGAAGACATGTTAAGGGGATGCTGAACCGAACATTTCAGTGCCTATAATTAGTGGCGCACTGTCTTTCCATGAGTCAGCAGCCGCTGGTGTACGCGAGCACATGCAACGAAATTCGACGTGATCATATCCCCCATGCATCTACTCTTAATAAGCTTGAATGAGTGGGATATGATGACGTCAATTTCGTTGTGTGTGCTCGTCGCACACCGGCGGCTGTTGACTCATGGGAAGACAGTGCACCACTTAATATACACACTGAAATGTTTGGTTCAGCATCCCTTTAAAGCTTTCACTACGGTACTTTGCACAGCCGTCAATTTCACACCGAAGCAGGCACGTAGTAATGATTTTGTTATATTCATTTTATGAAAGGTTGACAACGTGCGCGCGGAATATTGAAAGTAATAATACGAGATTTCTACGCAAAAATAGCTCAGAAAACACGTCGAATGAACACGCTGTAAGCGACACATTCGAAAATTGTCTACCAACAAACTGTCACTGACAGAATGAGAACTGCAGGCGTGGTGCCTTTGGAACGCCTGTCCTCCAGCACGCGCTGCACGCTTCCGCAGTGCTCTAGCTGTGCAAGCGCTCGAGGTGCACAAGGTGCCGAGGCGTTGTGGAAATTAGGAAGCACCTCTGGCGGCGGAACAACTGGAAGCTCCTCCCTGTCGTTCTCACCTTATCGGCGACTAAGCCAGTCTTGCTCGCATGCACGGTGAAAATGTGTTTTATATTTATTTAGTCATTTTATTCGGTCTCAATCTAAACAAAAGCTCGAGGTACACTTAAACGCTTCTTAAAGCCCGCTCACACTCTTGCGGCCTCTTAGAACCTGGTGCCTTGGAACCTCTAATATCTCTTACAACGAGAAAACACACTAACGCCATCTATTGGATACCAGTGTAAACTTGGCGGTCCGGCATATTTTCTATTTCTCTCGCGCAGTATCCTTTCTTTCGTGGCTCGAAAAACTTTTGTCAGCGTTATAAACGAGCCTTTCTTATAGGTATTACGCACATTTGACCTCGGAATCCTGCAAAACCTTCGCTCTTGTGAAATGCAGTTCCAGGGTCACCGCATAGATGGCGCCAGAGTGCCAGTGTGTTCTTTCGTTTTAAGAAATTTTAAGAGGCTCGTCTCTCTCGGTCGTGCTCGGTTGCAAGAGTGTGAACGGGCCTTTATCAGCTGTGAATGCGAAAGCATGCAAGCCGCTCGTCCGCCCGCTTCTTTCGTCTGGTGCGTACTTTTCGTCGCCGGTAAGCGCGTGTGCTCCCCTGGGCACGCTGACCTTGGACGCTCCGTGTTAACGGCGCGCTGATGGACACGCAGCGCCATGGGGTGAGCGGTCGTGGAAACTGACGAGCGCAGCACCAGTGGATCCCCGTCGACGCGCGCCAGCCAATGGAACCGAAGGCGAAATCCATCACATTTACATCGCTCCCATTGGGACCGCGGAAACTAGGTGCCGTTTTCACGCTTAAAACTGATGACGTCAGCTCGCTCCATGGGACAGTTAATGCTTTCGCATTAAAATCATGAGCCATTCCACTCCGTGAAAGCAGACGACCAGCGAAGTGCTGTCTTGGCACACAGGGGCGGATGCGGGAATTCTTAGGGGGGGGGTCAAGTGTTGGTCAGCGTACCATTTGTTTAGGAACTTCCTCCCCTCTCCCTCGTTTCACGCCCTAAGTTTGACACATGCAGAAATCAAGAGGGGGGTCAGGACATCCGAACCCCCCCCCTCTAAATCCACCCCTGCTTGCACATGGCACAGACGTGACACAGAATTTTGAACAAGGGTTCGAACACGTTTATTGTCTTGATCGGTGGTCATCGTGACGAAAGGTACGCACACACATGTCGAGGACTATCGCCGACCGAGAAGCCGAAGGAAACTAGACACGCGCGACGGGACTGCCACCCGGCGGATGAAAAGGAAACTGGGCACGAAAGCGCTTGGAACGACGACAAACAGAGGGCAGTGCGCTTCCTTCTCCTCCTCCTTTCCTCTTCCTCTCCTTCTGCTCCGAAAATCTATCAAATTCGAAGTATTTTTTAATCCCCCCTTTTTTTATTAGTAGCGAAGTATAATAGTTGTTTAGCATAAAATATAAATAGAAATATTGTATTTTGTTTATATGACCGGAAATAAATCTTGACTCTTGTCAGACGAGAGTTGTAAAACGACAAGCTTTGTTGCAAAGTAATGTAAGTTTCTACTCCGAATTACACAAAATTTCGCGTCTTTTTCACCTTACATGTTAACCAGCAATACTATGTAATTAATCATATCCGTCGCTACAATATTGGCCAGAATAGCCCCTATGCGAGGAAACAGTCACAACGAACAACTGACAAGAGTCAGTTAGTAGCGGTTATACAAACAAAATATTATATTTTCTGTTCGTATGCATCACAATCATGCATTGATACTAAGAAAAAATTAAACAGATAAACTATCATTTAAAAAATGATATTGAATTTGCTAGACTTTTTAAAACTTCGTTAATTGAAAATGTATCTAGCAAATTGTACTTTGTACATACACAGTCATGTCTCGTTAGTACGGACCCTGTTAATCTGGATATCCCGCCATATTGACAACATTCTCGGGGACGAACTGAATAAATATTTCTATTTCTGTCTCGTTAATATGAACGCTTTTTGGGGGGAACGGGGGTGTAAATATTAACGAGACGTATCACTGTATTATTGAATTCGTGTTCAATAAAAGTAACTAAGTTCTAGCTTTTTAGCGATGTAAAGGTCACTAAAACATCTTAAATAGGTCACACCTAACAACTTGCCCAAGTCTTACCAAAATCATCAACAAAAAAAAACTGTTCGAAAGTTTGCTTTAATATTCTGAAATGTAAGATATATTTTTTTAATTCGTTGATCATAATAAAGTCTGTTTCAATACTGTCACAGAAGAGCCTAATGTAGTAATTTATGAAAACAAACAAAATTGCGAGCGGTCAGACATGCTATTTCCAACAAGTGGCAGAGAACATGTTTTCGTCTCAACTCGGACACGGGTTTAGGGCCAGTATAAAAACATATAATATACATATTTGTTTTAGAGTATTCTTGCAATGAAAGAGCGTAAACAGCAAGCTTGACGAATTTTCTTTGCGGTGTTACTGACCATTGAAGCGGCCGAGGCGAAAACGGACGTTTCTGCTCATTAGACGTAATCCCATGTTTGACCGCTCGCTATTTTGACACTTGTCAAACTACTGCACTATGACCCTTCTGGGACACTCTTGAAATAGATTTATTTATGATCAACGAATTTGAACAAAAAAGTCTTATATTTTAGATTATTAAAGGAATCTTCTCATGTGTTTCTTTGCATAATTCTTGGAAAACTTTAGCAAGTTGTTACGTGTGACATAGTTAAGATATCTTAATGATATCTTAGAAAGCTCAAACTTAGTTAGTTTTAGTGAATAGAAATTTGATATTATATTGAAAAAATAAACTTTGTTATATACATTTCAATTGACTGATATTAAGAAATCTAGTAAATTCAAAATCAATTTCTAAAAAAAGTTTTTATTTGCTAATTTCCGTTAGTAGGATGTTATGATTGTGGTGTATCAGAAAATATAGTATTTTGTTTGTATGACCGCAAATAAAGTTCGAATAATGTCAATTCGTTGTGACTGCGTTCTTTCATATCCATTACTCTGGCCAATATCTGCATGGATATGATTAATTATCTATTATTAATACTTTACCTAAAATGTCAGCTTAAAAATAGGTGAAATTGTGCCTAATAAAAAGTAAATGCAATTTTACTTTGCAGCAAAGTTAGCCGTTTTACAAAGCACATGTGACAAGAGTCAAGCTTTATTTTCGGTCCTGTCAACAAAATATTGTATCTTAGATATATATTTTCCCATACATTAATATTATACCTTGGAATTATTAAAAAAAAGTAATTAAAACTTGCATGAAAATTTATTCTGAATTTTCTAGATTTTTGAAACATTCGTCATTCAAACGTGTGTAACAGATTTTATTTTTTGCATATAATATTGAATTTGTATTCAATATAAATAGCGATGCTAAAGCTTTTTGTTGGTGTAAACTTTCTTTCTACAATATCTTAAATAGGTCATAACTTGCCCAACTATGTCAAAAGAGCAAACGACGCAACTCTCTCTCTCTCTCTCCATATATATATATATATAGGGCGTCTTTTTGTATGCTTAACAGATTTGTTTAAAAAAAGCGGTGAAAGTTACACTGCATATACCGCCTGTGGAGGTGAGTTATACGGCCAGGGGGATATATTATAGGGGGCTAATCGTAACGATCGGTCGGCTAATTAATTAAAGTTCGTTAATTAACTTTTTTAATTAATGAAAATAGACATATGGTACCAGTTCGAAACTTGCTCAGCGTCATTGAAAGCCACTAAATCAGTCAATTTCAGACAGACTTTGAGCGCGTGTGGAGCGTAGTATTGTACTAAAGTTACCACTCGTGGAGCAGGTACAAGGCTGGGGCAAGATAAGAGACGGAAAAATCGCGCGGGCGCCTTGCCGCAACCGCTAGCTTTGTACCTGCTCCACGAGTGGTAACTTTGGTTGCACTACTACGCTTCTCACGCGCTCAAAATCTTTCTGAAAATAACTGATTTAGTGGTTTTCGATGACGCTGAGCAAGTTTTGGAAGCGCCAGCTCTTAGGCGCCCGTTTCCGGCTTGAGCGGCGTCGCCGTCGCCGTCGCCGTCGGCGTCGCCGTCGCCGTGGCCGCCCGAGGTCACGTGACCCCCAGGTCACGTGACCCCCAGGTCACGTGGATGATGGATGACGATGCGGATGCCGATGACGTCATCAGTGACGTGGCCCCAGGTCACGTGACCCCCTGTCACGTGACCCCCGAGGTCACGTGATGATGATGACGATGACGATGCGGATGCCGATGACGTCATCAGTGACGTCACTGATGATGTTATCGGCATCCGCATCACCGTCATCATCCCTGATGACGTCATCGGCATCCGCATCGTCATCATCATTGATGACGTCATCAGTGACGTCACGTTACCCCCTCCCCCCCCCCGAGGTCACTTCCCTTCCCCCCGTACCCTTCCCTCCTCCTCCTCGGAGCTGCGCTCTAATTCGGCGTTACAGGGAGTTGTAAACGGCTTTCACTTTTTTAATTGGAACCATATGTCTATTTTCATTAATTTAAAAGTTAATTAACGAATTTTAATTAATTAGCCGACTGATCGTTACGATTAGCCCCCTATAATATGTCCCCTTGGCCGTGTAACTCACCTCCCCAAGCGGCATAAGTGTAACTTTCACGGTTTTTTTTTAAACAAATCTGTTCAGCTTAAAAAAAAACACCCTGTGTGTGTATTTTTTTAAATTAATTTTGCATAATAAAATATATATGCAGGGTCTCACAAAATAGTCCTAGTGCATTTATAGTCACCTTTCTCGGACATTCCGTGGAATTTATTTATTTATTTATTCATATTACCCCTAAAGGCCCTCGTGAGAGGGTATTACTATTACATGGGGGGGGGGGTACATAAATCGTTCCAATAGGAACTAGATAGATATTTCCTTGAAATAAAATAAATTTCAAGGAAATATCAGAATTTTAATTTATTTGCCTTCTATATGATACACAGGCAATTACAAACCTCGGGTACATTACTATATTTTGTCAAGAAAATCTGAAATTGAAAATTTTGTGAATGTGGCCCATAGAATGCAATGCAAAAATATTTGTAGAGACGTAAAATAAAAACTATGCGCGTCCAAAATTTTAGTTATTCTTGTTGATATCTTTATAAATATCATCTGAAATATTCCCGGAAACATTTCGATGTCTGTTGTTGTTCAGTTTAAATTTTAATTTTAGTGCATGCGCCGTGGCTTTGATGTCCCAGAAAGTTGGAGATGTATTTTTAGAAATGACAAGATAGCGAGCGGTCAAACATGCGATCCCCGAAAGGTGGGAGAAACGTCAGTTTTTGCTTCGGCCGCTTCGATGGCCAAAACCTTAAAACAAAAATCCGCCAAGCTTGCCGTGGGTGCTCTTTTTCATTTCAAGAATGTTCCCAAAACATACTAGTTCAGTCAAAATTAGAAGTTTCACTCCAAAGCCGTGCCTGAATTGAGAGGAACACACCCTCATGAAGTAGTAGTAAAACGTTGTTGCCTCTGTAGCTTATTTTCACACAGAAATGATCTACGCAAGTTATGTTGAGTAGCAAGAAGGAGGTCATTGGTGTCAATATGCTGTATTTAATTTTTATTTAAGTTCCTAAAATTAAACGTTAAAAATTTGAATATAAAATTATGTTAAAATTTGTTCCGGCAATGTGTAGGTAACAAAGGCCACCCAGACCCCGAATCAGTTGACAACTGCCAGTGTGGATGCCTCGCAAGAGAAAAATTACAACCGGACTCGCCTTGACGAGGACAACCGACCGGCTCGAGACGGCGAAAGCTCAAGTTCTCCTGCTGCAGTGCAAGGCGTTCTGCGTGAACCCAGTGACAACAACGACAATCATGAAGACGCTTACTCTCAGGAAGAAGAGCAGGGTTGCCTTGGAACGCTGTTCGGGGACTGCTTCGATAGGCGGGTATACGTGACCGCTGAAACTCCCGCTTCCCAAACTAGGCTCGGTGAACCGACTCATTGTGCCTCCGTTGGAGTTACTAACATTTCGGATGTAGAAATTTTGATCGAGAGACCTTCCAGGCTTCGTTCATCGCCTGACGTAGTTACACCACCTAATGATGACTCGTCACCTCGAGTTATCCGGTCTCCTAAAGTAGTCTCGTCACCTGAGGTTATCTCATCACTTAAAAATATTCTGCCACCTCAACAAGATATCCCGTCAACCAAAGTTGTCTCTTCACCTAAAGTTATCCCGTCAGTTAAAGTCTCATCACCGAAAGTTGTCTCATTTCCAGATGATGTCCCATACCCCGAAGTCGTCCCAACTTCTAAGGTTATGCCGTCACGAGCCGCTTTTCCATGTCCTGAAATGTACCAATCAAACGAAAACCCATCAGATGACGCGTTGCCAACTTTCGAGCCTGAATGCACACCTCGGAAAAGACGAAAAGTCAAGGCGGACCCCAATGAGGCTACTAGTAATCAAGCTGCAGCAAGACATCAGGTCAATCCTATGACAGATAAAAAGACGAGCCCATCAGACCCCGAAATGCATGAACTCGACCTAGAATCATCAGGAGGCACCAAAGCCCTAGCTCGTGTCGCCCTCGAATCTGGTCTCGATCGCAGACGGCCCTACACTCTCTCCAGTGAGTTCAAGAACCTGACCAACATCGTAGGCCTAAAGCTCTTTTCCACGTTTAGCAAGGAGCAAAACGTCTGTTTGTCTCCCTATGGGTTGTCTTTCTTGGTTGCTGTCCTGGACCCTGCTTCGACCAAGACCGAGGGTGCTCTCAAAGAAGTTCTGAGGTACGGCGGATTGGCTTCTAGAACGAAGACGCCGTTGGCTCAATCCTGCATCGAGGTCGTGTCCACGTTAAGGCGACGGGTTTGTGCTACGGACGACGTTAACGTCAAGACGGGCGTCTACCTCCGCAACTCGGGTCCTGCGGCTGCCGGAAGGACGTTTTCGAAGAACATCGCTCGCCACGTGTTTACTGCGGAGTTTAAAATCGCCTTCCAGGGTTGCTCACGCAGTGCATGGTGCGACGTGCTCTTCAACACGGCTCGCTTCGCGAATTCGTGGAGCTGTCCGTTCAGCAAGCAGTCCACTTATTCAGGTACATTCTTCAACAACTGGACAGACAAGGTGGGTACAAGTAGGGTGCCTTTATGCGTATTTGTCCATCTTATTATAGTGACCGACCAAGTCATTTTGTGACATACTGCTGCTTCATTTCTATTTTGTTTTTTTCTCAGGCGCACGTGAAAAGGTGCTTTCCTAATCCAGTTCTGAACTCTGACCGATGCTTCGTTGTCATTTTTAATCATGCTATTCCTGTGCGTTTTTCCTGTGATAGAGTGCTTTCAGTGCAAATATTGGCACGACCACAAGAACAACAATGAGAAAAACTTACGTACAAGCTTCAATTTATTCATTTATTTCGGCTACACCACAGAGCCCGTGAAGCGTTAGAGTGGGAGAGGGCAAAGAAGTAAAACGCCACAACACATCAAAGAGATTTCAAGTTTTTGCACTTGAAACAACAAAGTGATGGTTTATTGTGCGGTATTTTCACACCTTACTTCTAAAGGACTGGAGCTGGTATTATTGCTATCAGCTGTAGGTTTCATCATACGCGCCTGTATGACAAAGTAGGTTGCAGCACCTACAAGAATATTGGCATCATGCAGATATTCCATCTATTCATAACGCTGACAGAAAGAAGTCCTGTTTATGGCTAACACTACCATAAACCTGAAAAGTTTCACCACGCTATGCAAACAGGCAGTTTGGTTGAAGGAGCGTCACAAGAATAAAAAACCTTCCAAAAGACAATATGCAAGTTTATCGCAAAGATTAAGTGGCTAAAAGGGAAATTACTTAATCAGTTGTTAGTTTACTTTTTTCTAACGACTCTTTAACGGAGTCAGCTTTGGTGTACAGCTAACATAAAAATGCATTATGTATTTTACGCTGCAACAAACCTTTTGCATGTTTACTAACCACAGTCCACTCTTGCTTCTTTTGTCACAAAGGTGCCCGTGCAAATGATGCGGAGGACGGCTGTCCTTCCGTACGCTTCTATCGGAGCCTCGAACACCGACGTCGTTGTCTTGCCCTTCGACGACGGTGCCCTTTCTATGGTCGTGTTCTCCCAGAGGACGCCATCGAGTCCCTTCTTATTAACGCCCGAAACCCTGTCCACTGTGTCCCATAGTTTGAGAGACGCTCTGGTAACCGTGCACTTGCCCAAGTTCGAGTTGTCCAGCTCCCTGGACCTCACGTCCCGGATGAACGAAGTGTTTTCGCAGTGCAACGAAACGAGCACGGTAGAGTTCACGCACGTGCACCAGAGCTCGTGCATCGCCGTGTCCGAGGGCGAAGAACCGCGCTTGTCGGTCGACCACAGCTTCCGCCACTCGGACAAGTCGGTGACGGTCGTGTTCGACCGGCCCTTCAGCATCGTCGTGTGTGAGCGTGACTCGGGACTCGTGCTGTACCTAGGCAAGGTGGCTTCACTCAACGCCACTGTAACGTAGCGCTGCGAAACGTAAAAATGCCTCAAGCAGCTTTTTTTTATAGATATATAGCACAATGGAGACAAGTTCAGAGAGCAATCCAATCACTTTGGTTGTTTCTTAATAAAATATTTCCGTGCAAAGCTACCGTGGATGAATATACAGACACCTGGTTCCGCTAGATACGACTATATCAAATTTAGAACTTTGGGTACATGAAAACTCGATAAAAATGAACACAAATAAAGGAAAAGCCTTTTTTTGTCGCTCGCAAAAGAAACAATAAACAATTTCTGAGAACCCTCGCATTTCTGGCCAAAAAAGTTTAAGTATACTGTTACATTGTCATGCGTGTATGATAGCCAAGGTCGTCAAGCACGGAAGCGTTATCTTCCGCGCTACATTTTTGTTTCTTTGGTTTATTTTTCTAGCGGTAGCGAACCCTATGCAGAGCGCAAGTTCTTCTGCTTCTTCCACAGGGGTTGCGATGATGATAGAACGCGAGCTCTTATTAGCTGATTGAAAACAAAATAGTGGGTAGTCCTCTAGGCATCTAGCATTGAAGTCTGCCCACTATCCTTTCAATCAAAGCCAATCAGAGCTCGGCGTCGTTCTGACGTCATCGCAACTCCTGCGCATGAAGCAGACGACTTGCTCTCCGCATAGGCCTCCTGCGTTGCCCAGGCGGCACTGCGAAAAAATACTTAATAGACAGTTTTCGTGGACCGTACGCTAAATCTTTGCGTACGCAAAGAACTTGAGGGTCGGGAGTGCGCATGCGCAGAACGCAATAGAAAGGGCTATAGCGTATTGCGTACGTACGCAACGCTGAGGATTTTACGCTGCGGGCTAGCGGGCATTGCGGGAAGCTCTCGAAAGATCTCGGATCCAGCGAGAGCATCAGTTCAAGATGGCGGTTACTGCCGAGGAAAGAACCCGAGCGCGTCCGTTTCGTTGGTGGCCGTTTTATTCTCTCGTGCTCCGATCGTCTGCCGTCCGTGGTCTCGTGTTTCCTGTCTTCTCTTCTTCTTTCTTCTGGTGGATTCCTGTAATCTACAACAACTTCCCGCGCCGGCCGAAGAAATGAGAGACAAGACAATACACGAGGGGTCAGTGACAGTACTGTGAAAACAAAAATGCAAAAAAAGGGAGGCAAAAAGGGGACGCAACTTGCTGTTATGCCGAATCAGTGGGCTTCGATCCTTCTCTTGACGAGTTTGCTTCAAGGAGATAAAGTCCTTGAATGGGACGGTGTATTTCTTGCCCGTTCGCAAGGCGCAGTGTGCATGCTCTTGGTATTCCATCTCTCCCCGAGACGGTGTCTGTTACACGCCCGAGTTTCCATGTAAGGGGCGGCGAGTTGTCCTCTACGACGACAACATCTCCTGGATTGACCCGTGGTAATAACCGTGGCTGACTCTTATGTGCGGAGTCCAGAAGCAGTAGGTACTCGTGTTTCCAGCGTTTCCAGAATTGCATTATTAATCGCTGGCGATACAGAGCACGACGCCGTAGTTCAGCGGCAGTCGATGTTTGCGGTACGATTTCTGCTCCATGAGGTATACTTAGGAGTCGCTTGGCTACGAGAAAATGTGATGGTGTCAAGGGCTCTAATTCTTCCGGATCATTACTGATGTGGGTAAGTGGACGGCAGTTTACGGTGGCTTCTACTTCATGAAGTACGGTGGTAAGTTCTTCAAAGGCTAAGCTGCTGCGTCCAAGAGTTCTCTTCAGCACGTTTTTTACGGTCCGAATTATCCTTTCCCACCATCCGCCCCACCAGGGTGCTCGCTCCACATTGAATCTCCACTGAATACGGAGTCCGCTGGAGTAGTCCTGTACGCCATCTGTGTGAAGCATCTTTAAGACTCTGGCTGCGTGATGGAAAGTTTGGGCGTTGTCCGAGTAAACAACAGATGGTACTCCGCGCCGAGACACGAAGCGTCGTAAGGCGAGAAGAAATCTATCTGCGGACATGTTGGAGACAAGTTCTAGATGCACGGCGCGTGTTACAGCACAAGAAAAAATAACAATGTAGGCCTTTTCTGACGGTGCTGCACGCACGTACAGAGGTCCACAGAAGTCGACACCGACAACATTAAAAGGGCTCGTTTCTGTTATACGTTCTCGTGGTAGCGAAGCCATGGGTGCTTCCTCTGGTTGGAGTCGCCTACGTCGACAAGGGAGACAGGTGTGCTGCACTCTCTTCACTGTCTGGCGCCCTCTTAAAATCCAGTACCTCTGTCGTAGTTCCGTGAGTGTGTCTTGGACTCCTCCGTGTAGTAGTCGGACATGTGTGGCCAGTACAAGAAGCTCTGTGAATCTGTGGTTACTCGGGAGTAAAATCGGGTGTTTCACCTCATCCGGAACGTCCAGTTGCTGCAAGCGACCTCCAACACGTATCAGTCCATCGTCGTCGAGGAATGGATGGAGGCTTGCAATACTAGTAGTGAAGGGCACCCTTCCTCCCGACTGTAGTGCTGCAACTTCGATTGGAAATTCCATTCTTTGTACCGTTCGTGTCCAGTAGACTTCTGCTTGAACCAATTCTGTAGCTGCTAATGGGCCTGATAATGGTGGAAGCGGTGAGGCATTATTCACAAATCTTCGTACCCATGCAGTAATGCGCAGAACGCGCGTCAAGCTACTCTGTTTCATTAGGTCGAGTAGTGAAGTGTGGTCCGGTGTAACCACGGGACAAGTGGTTGTCGGGCGCCTTGACTCTTGCATCGGGAGACCTTTTGGATCTCGCTTTAATTGCTTGGAGGGCCACGTTCCCTCGCCTTCTGCGAGCCAATGAGGCCCATTCCACCATAAGGTGCTACGTTGTAGTATCGGTGCTGGGACGGCACAAGTCAACAGGTCCGCTGGATTGTCCTTGCTGGGACAGTGATACCACTGAAAGCTGTCCGTTAGACGCCTGATCTCTACTATCCTGTTGCTGATGAAAGGCTGCCATCGACTTGGGTCGCCGGCAATCCAATGGAGAGCAATCTCAGAGTCTGTCCAGAAGTACGCTTGGACGTGTTCGAGTCCAGGAACTTTGCGCACATAGTTGAGTAGTCGTGCTCCTAGAAGGCATGCAATAAGTTCGAGTCGCGGTAGTGAATGCGGTTTCAGAGGGGCAACTCGACCTTTAGCGATCAGGATCTGTGTTGTGAACGACCCATTCGAAAGTGCAGCCCGCAGGTATATCACGGTTCCATAGGCACGTGGGCTGGCGTCTGTAAACACATGCAGCTGAATCGATAGGGTCTGCATCAGCTTGAGGAGGAATCACGTACCGAGGAATTCGGAGCGATGAAAGTGAAACTAGATCCGAACACCAAGAATTCCATACCGCAAGCTCTTCAGCGGAAACGCCTTCGTCCCAGGAACACTTTCGTACCCAGAGTGCTTGAAACAAGAGCTTGGCTTGAGTCGTAAATGGTACCAGGTAACCAAATGGGTCGAAGATCCGGGCGAATGCCTGAAGAATGGTTCGCTTTGTGGCTGATTGCGTTGTCAAGTAAGTTGTCACATTTTGTGTACTGAGAATGATCTCGTCTTTAGTGCGGTCCCACATAATTCCGAGCACTTTCAGCTGATCAGTCTCACCTTCAGCGGCATTTTCATACGAAATTTCGTCACGCTTGAACTGGTTTTGTAAAGAGGACAGATTGGACGACCATTTTCGTAGGTCCATTCCAGCCTCTGTTATTATGGACCGTGTCTGCTGGTAAGCCTGTAAGGCGTCGTCCTCCGACGAGCATCCCAGCACGAGATCGTCAACATAAAAGGATTGCATCAAGCGATCCACCATGTCAGGATAACGTCCTCTCATGGACATAAGGTGATGGCGTAACGTTGCTGCAAGCAGGAACGGGCTTGACGATGCTCCGAAAGGGACACGTGTCATGCGCCATTCCACAACATTGGGCGTGTTGATTGTCTTGCATGGGAGTTGGTCTACCCATAGGAAACGAAGAGCGTCACGATCGGAGGGTCGAATGCCAATCTGCAAGAAAGCCTTGCGGATGTCTGCGATCAGGACCACGGGGCTACAACGAAACTTGAGAAGCATCTGAAGCAAGTCGTTTTCAATATTGGGCCCCTTGTCAAGCATTTCATTCAGCGAAGGTTTGTTGCTCAGATGCGATGATGCATCAAACACAACACGGATTTTCGTTGTTACAGCATCCTTGCGGATGACAGCATGATGTGGCAGATAGTAAACGTTTTTTGGTCGCTCCTTTGAGAGTACAACCTTCTCCGCATGACCTTCATCAAAATACTCCCGAATGGTGCGATCGTATTGTTCAAGCATTTCTGGGTGGGTACGGAACCGACGCAGCTGCACAAAGAGTCGATTTTCTGCAATGGATCGGTTGTCATTATCTGTTCCAAGGCCAGGGGACTTTATCATCAAGGGGACTTCATAGCGGTTGTTAACCTTAATGATCTCGTTCTCAAATTCCAGCATCGTTGGATGTTCAAGAAAACTCGACCCAGTGCAATCCGAGATGCCAATGGCGTCCAAACGCCACATTTCTGACGGATCAAAAGCGTTGCGGCAAGGGTCGATGGGCTGGCAGGCGAGAAAAAGGGCCGACGCTCTGGCTGAAGGGTGACAGATACTCCCAGAGTAGGTCCCTTGAACCACCCAGCCAAAAATGGTTTCCACGGCGGTTAAGTTTCGACTCATGCGTTGGATCCTTCCTTTGACTACTTGCCAGTAGACATCTGAACCTATTAGGACGCTTATGTTATTGTCCACTCTTGTGTCAGGATCTGGAGGAATGATGTCTGCGGCCTGAAATCCGTTTGAATGAAGTTGCGTCAGCAGATGATCATCAAGTTGCTGGTGCGATAACGTGCACAGCTCGGGGATTTCCAGTGCTTCAAATGTCACCTTCTGATTGCTATGATGACCCTGAAGGGTCACAGCCACGCGTCGACAGGAGTGTTTGGTGGCTGTATTGCCAAATGTGTAGATAGTTAGATCTTCTCGGCCTACAACTTCGCAGCCGAGTTCTTCAGAAACATCCCGTCTGATGAACGTGCGCTGGCTGCCAGTGTCTAGCAAGAGTCTTACGAGAACATTCCTTGGTGTCCCTGATGCCCACGCTCTAGCTGTTTGGAGGAGGACAGGAGAAGAACAGGAGTTGCTAGCTGGGGCGCTGACAATGGATGTGGCGTGTTCAGGGGGCTCTCCAGGTTGCGGAGTGTACGACGGGGCTGGTAGGGGACGTGATAGTTCACAAAGGATGGTCAAGTGATGACCCCCACATGTGGAACACGATAAGCTTCTGCATGAACGGCAAACACGAGCGATGTGATTTCGCTTCCCACATTTAAAGCAACAGCGCGCTCGTGCAAGCTTGGTTCGCCTATCCTGTGTGGAAAGTGGGGCCTGGCAGTTTTGGAGCTCGTGCTCCAGGGAACCACAGAAGGGGCACGCAGTTGATCGGTAGCCTTCCGATTCCGTCGATAGCGCGAGAGCTGAAGGGTGATTTGCCGAAACTGATTCTTGAGGTGTCGTTGGCGATAGCGCTCGTCGAAAACGGTAACTTGCTCGATCTATTTGGCCATCTTCTCGGATTTCGACTTGTATCCTCAAAAACGTCATGATAATCTTAACCTGGTCTTCTGGAGCCAGGTCCGGTGTACTCGTTGAAGATGGTGGTGTGGATTCTCTCAGCTTCTGACGGTAAAGGATAGCCAGGTCCGCGGGAAGGCAGCGCATAAGAACTCGATGGAGAACGACTGCGTAACTGCTAGGTGGAACATCCAACCCTTCAAGAGACGTTGTGCGGAAACGTATTGCGTCGTGAAGCTGACGAAGTTTTGCCACGTCGCTGGAGGTGTTAATCACAGGCAAGTTCAAAAGCTGATCAATGTGATCGTCGATTAGAATGTCACGTCGTCCAAACCGGTCCTGAAGTGTTCGTACTGCGAGTTCGTAGTTTTGGTCGGAGAGTCGAATTCCATCTACGGCGCGTTTAGCGTGGTCTGTTAAGTACGTCATGAGATATTTGAATTTTTCTATTGGTGGGAGATCGGGGTTGGCGTGGATGGTAACATTAAAATGGTCCCAAAAGCCCTGCCAGTCGTGGAGGTTACCGGAAAACGTGGGGACTTGCAGTTTTGGAAGGGCGACGGTCCGGTGACTCCTTACTATTGTTGCGGTTGATGGAGGGTTGACGGGAGGTGCCTCCAGAAGCCGAGGTTGAGCGTTGGCGGCGAAAGTGTCGAGGGTGTAGTGGAGACGCGTGAGAGAGGTGCTGATGCGTAGCCGGTATTCTTCTGCACCCTCCACTTCGTCCTCCAAGGCGTCGTCCGTGATGGCCGCGAGTATGTCCCTGTCGAGGTCGTTGAGTGCGGCTTGTTTTTGCGTGAGGTATTCAAGTGGGATTCGCAGTTGGACTTCAGTGGAATCCGGGTTTTCCAGGAGAGCGTCGATTTGGGCGAGAGTGCGAGAGACGGCGGAGCGGACAACGCCAC
This sequence comes from Ixodes ricinus, assembly GCA_037355805.1. Taxonomy (NCBI): domain Eukaryota; kingdom Metazoa; phylum Arthropoda; class Arachnida; order Ixodida; family Ixodidae; genus Ixodes; species Ixodes ricinus. The sequence continues at coordinate 188 of JAZHYW010010643.1, read as the reverse complement.
GGGTTCTGCGGAGGCGGTCCATGGCTTCTCAAGGGGTTTCGGCACCAAATTATGTTGAGGAAAGAACCCGAGCGCGTCCGTTTCGTTGGTGGCCGTTTTATTCTCTCGTGCTCCGATCGTCTGCCGTCCGTGGTCTCGTGTTTCCTGTCTTCTCTTTCTTCTTTCTTCTGGTGGATTCCTGTAATCTA
>JAZHYW010010642.1:0-12227 GCA_037355805.1 Ixodes ricinus | reverse complement strand
TCCGAGGACTGTACGCCCTATGGCCTCTACATAGCTTGCCCGTAACATCATTTGCGGCCATGCCGGTATTTTATGCGCCACGAGCGTTCTCTTCACCGTGTTGGTTTCACACCACACAAGTAGTGGCTCGAGAGAACCATTAAGTAGAAATAACCGTCAGTACCCAGCAATGGCCTATGGTCGGCCTGACAGAGGTCACCGCATCCTGAGATTAAGCCTAACGTCTGCAAATAACGGCGGTCTCGAGGGTGTGGAATGCACGTTGCAGAAGCACTGTGGAGCTGAGACTGCAGCCAATGCCACAACCATGAGAGCTCGAGGTCACGGCTTTGAAGCGTTGTTCCGCAGAACGATCGAGCGCTCGCGCTAGAAATGTATGTCTCAAAGCCAGGAGCGTGGAATAGCTCGCGCTAGTAGCTTTGGCTGCAGTCTCAGCTTTTGAGCGTTTTCCGCCAAGTCACATTGAGGACTAAGTAGCTGCACGAGAGAGCCATTCTGCCGCGAACTGGCGCTGCTTCTTAGGAACTCATGACGTGGCGGCATTCCAACGGAGCTTCACAGACCACCACCAGACGCAATTTTGAAATCAGTTCATTCGTTTTAAAATTAGTAGGGTGTGAGGAGGGGATTGGCTGTGGCCGAAAGGTAGGCCGTACGATAGAGCCGTGCCTTGGCGATGTCGTCCGCTGGATCTCTTGGGAGTGGACAGGTCTCTTCTTCTTCAAGAGGTAGGCCATCTGAAACTTTGGGGCTAGCTCTGGCCTGCACGGATAGTAAAAGCGCTTGCAAGGGTGGTGAGCTTTTTTGTTACCGGGTGCTCCGGAATGCCCGGATACCCAGTGTATGGTAAGTTCGTGCCCGAGGGCACGTAGGCGGTGCACGTATAGTCTGAGTTAGTTCACGGTAGTGGTAATGTGCCGAGCGTCTGCAAATATCCAATGTGTATATTTTGAATCCGTCAAAACGTGGAAAGGGGTCCTGATGTGCTGCTGCTGCAGGATGTGTTTGCGTGTCGAGCATAAGCGATGATGGCGAGCATTTCCGCCTGCGTGCTGTGGGCCGGTTTCGTTGCGGCTTTATAGTGTCTCTCCTGAGTGGACGCCATAATGCCTACCCAAGCCATGGCAAAGCCCGGTCCATATATGTAGGGAGCAGGCGGCGTCTGCATAGACGACGTGGAAGCCGTCCTCATTGAAGGTGGTTTTGTTACAGTTGACGTGCTCCTCGACGAATGCCCGTTTTCGTGCTATTTGTTCGTGGTTTATGTGCTGTGGAAGTAGTTTAGAATCGGTGAGCTGAATATCCTCCCACGATGGTGAGCGTCGCGGGAGGGCGGGAAGCTTGGTAATGTCGCGTCCAAGCATGGCCAGCGTGTGTATTTTTCCGCGTGCGTGAACCGAAGGCGGGCCTCTTGTGTGTGGACATGGGTCTCCAGGAGCTCCGTGAAATCGTTAAGTCCGCTGCAGCCTTTGAGAGTTTCTAGCTGTGTGTAGCGGGGAAGCCCAGGGGTGATGCGTCTCCCTTCATGGTTGAGGCGTTCTAGAACTTTTAGGTGCATCCGGGTGACGGGGTAGTATATTAAACCATACATTAGCCTAGAGTGGCTGAAGGAGGTATCGAATTGGTGGAGTTCTCCGTTCTTTTATTCTTCTGGTGCGATTCAATATGCGGCGCAAGATGTGCCAAATCTGTTTAATGGTTCTGACAGTACGGTTGTACCAGGAGTTTGCTGTGCATTGCTCGTCAATGAACATTCCGAGGTTACGAATAGAAATTTGGCGAGCGATGAGCTGCTGTCCGATTAATAGGCGAACGCTGTCTTTCTCGGCGTCTTTGGCCTTGGTACGCCTGCCGCCGTGCACGACGACGAACTCGGTTTTGTGCGGCGCTGTAGTCAGTCCCACTACGGTTGAGCAGGGCACGTATGGTGTTCAGCGTAGCTTGGAGCGCGTCCTCTTGTTCGCCTAGAGAACACGCTCAGGTCCGCACGGACATATCATCTGCATACACAGCGTGTTTGAGGTGTCGCATCTTGCCAAGTCTTCTTGGCAGCTGGGACATCGTTTGCTAAACAGCATGGGGGATATCACGGATCCTTGAGGAACCCCAGCCCTTCTGTACCGCGAGGCGCTGGTTTCTTGTCCGATTTGGATTTGAAAGGTTCTGTTCTCAAGGAACGCAGCAATAAAGTTCTAATTTTTTTTTTATTTTAGAACGAGATCGCGAGGCTTGGCTAGAACTGTGTCATGAGGAACGCCGTCGAAAGCCTTCCGGATATTCCTCCCCCAATACGATCCTAGGATATGGGGAAGCGGCGCGTTCATGGTGCTTTCTTTGAGTCGAAGGGAATGTCCTGAGTTGAGAGGCAGGGACGGAAGCCATATTGGTTTGGTGAGATGAACTGTTAGTCTTCGATGTGTCAGATTATGCGAGCGTACGCTTACCATGATGCCCATTAGTTTACAGACGCATGATATTAAAAATATGGGCCTAAGGTTGGTGAGAGAATGCGGGGTTTTTCCGGGTTTGGTGATAGGTTTAACAATAGAGAATTTCCACGCCTCGGGTAAATTTCCCTCGTTCTAGGTCCGCGTTAATCTCACCAAGAAGGGTGCCTTTGTGCGAGGTGGTAGCTTGCAGAGGTGCCCGATGCAGATGCGATCCGCGCCCGGTGTGCTGTTGGCGTGTTGGAGAGCGGTGTTAAGCTCGACCGTGCTAAAAAGGTTGTTAAGTGCTTCGTCATCGTTTTTTAGGGGCGAAGCTCCTTAGGGTCTAGGCTTGTCCGTCCGTCCGTCCGTCCGGCGGCATCCGTGCTCACATAAAAAGAAAAAAAATGTTTGTGCAGTCGACAGGATTCAAACCTGTGCAGGGAGACCCCAATGGATTTCTAGTCCATCGCCTTAACCACTCGGCCACGACTGCGGGTCGAGTAGGGGGCTCTGAGATGTGGTAGTAACTCAAGAGCTGGGGTTTCTGTCATGGATGAAACGTTGCATGTGGCCGCTCAACGTCTATACAGGAGAGGGCGCTGCGGTCAAATGCGTATATAATCGCGTTAAACTTTGCATGCATTGGCTCAACGTTTATAGACGAGAGGGCGCTGCGGTCAAATGCTCAAATGCGTATATAACCACGTTCCATACCACACATTCTCTTTCTGACATGGACCGTTGACTTGAAGCGGTGGAGATGCGTTCCCACGGCTTCTAGCGGATCCAAGCTGATCCGCTAGGAGAACCACTGGCTCTGCATTTCACCGACCATACAGCAGTAATAATGAAGTCGAAACGCAACCCGGAACTCAGCACTACCTATGAGCAATAAAAAAAATCAGCACCATCAGCACTACCTATGAACAATAAAATCAGTATCATCAGCACCACCAGAGCTTCGCCCCAATCAGTATCATTCACCACGTGGAGATGCGGTCATTTATTTGTGTAGACCCTGGCGTAAGTGTACGGGGCGAGTGTTGATGTTTGAGGGAAGACGATATCGGCTGCCTTCTCGGCAAATCTGGCTGTGCTGATTTCTTCCTTGAGGTCTACTCTAGCGACCCCATCGGTCGACTTACGTTGAGCTTAAAGCAAACGTAGCAGGCTCCAAATCTGATAGAGATGCGCGTGTCCGTTGATTTGCTTACATTTCTGCATCCATTGCTCTGTGGCCACCGAGCTTTCGGGGATACCTGGCTTATTTTTGTAGTGAGGTAAATGTAACATTTTTACATCCAAAAACCCGGCACTGCGCCTTCCTTCAGGATATCACTCGCGCTCAAGCGCGCGTTCTTGTGGTGGTATTAGTCAGAATTAAGTTTAGAGTGTGTTTTGACAAAAGTCGAGGAATACAAAACAGTAGCAATCAACTGTGATAGGAGAGGATGCACAAAACAAAGACCGGTGGGCATTATATGTATAAGGCGGCGTTTAGCGTCTTAAGTAATGGCCATTGGACGCATGATGTCAGCTGCGCTGAAGTAACTTTAGTGAAAACTTATGCTGAGAAATCAATTCTGATAAATATACCTCACAAACGCGCTTAATGAGGCTTGTCCGTGCCGTCTTAACATGTGGTTAAGAAACGTGGCCGTCGTTCGCTCTTGTTCTTGACAGCTTTTGCTCTGCCGTATTTTTGAAAGTATTAGAGGTCAGAATCACGAAACAATCATATGACAAAAAGTCCAGAAACAGCGGATGCTACGAGCTATCTTAGCCAATCCCGTTCTGTAAATGTGGCCCGTGATACGCTTTCCACGTGTTGCTGTTCCCCCTCTCTAAGGTCACGTGACACTCACACGGCGTCCGATTGGCTCTGATGGCTCGTAACATCCGCTGCGCATAAACGTAAGATGAAACAGAGTACAGTAACTGATTTCATTGCTGCTGCAGCACCGCGATGAATAGGCCAAGCATAGTTAGGACTCCCGAGGAGCATCGTGAATACTATACTCCGTTTCACCTTATGTTGTACCGCAGTGAAGGCTAGAAGTGCGAGCTTATAACGTTGGCAGCTGCCCTTAATGAGCGTGAGCTTGTGCAGCCGAGATGTGCCTTGGAGCAAGGAGCTCGCGCTTGTAGCCTTTCCTGCGGTACATCATAAGGTGAAATAAAATATAGGAGCGGCAAAGAAAAAGAAACGGCAATACAACCAGCGGCGGCGTGCTGCGACCGGCGGCGGCATTTCGTATAGTGCAGTAGGCAATCGTTGCAGGTGATACTAAAGCTTCTGCTGACCAACCACCTTCAAAGCGTGGATTGGAGCCTCAATTTTTTGTCTTCCAATCTTTTGCCGTTGGAAGCGCCATCTGGTGTTGGCGCTAGAAAACACGAGGGGCTTCTACTATTTCATACTAACTACACTAGGTGGCGCAGGTCACCGCCGGACTCACACGCGCATCCCTATTTATTCATTCATTGAAATGGAAACAATCATAGACAGTGTATCGTCTTCCCGATCGCTTGTTATCGCGTCCGATTGACTGATACGCGCCCTCCGTGCGTTAAAAGCTACTGAATACTTAAGAACGAGTGTATAACGCAACCACAAAGGTGAGCAGAAGCGTGATAAAACCGTGGTTGCATCGGTTTGTCCACCGCATGTCTCCGGTCTCGTCGTCGCTTACCGGACACTTACGGCATCCAGTTGGTATGCTCAATAAAGTCTGCATCGCACTGGGTACGGTGCCGGTGCTTGGAGGCTAATGTATTGGGTCGTCAAATACGAATACGCGCCGTGTGTTTTGCTTTGGCAGAGCCGCGTCAGCTGTGCACCTCGATAGAACTACCCGTCGCCCATTTCGCACCCGCCGACCGCCATGTTGGTTTCGGAAGAGGCCATTCTCTCTTGCCGAATGGCGCGAATTTCCTCCTTGAGGAAATTCGCGCCACTCCCTTTTTTTAGAGTGTACTTTTTGTTTATGTAAGGATGTCTTCAAAGCCAATGAATAATCTGAGGGCTCTTGATCAGATGGGTATTTCTTGATAATTTGTTCTACCTGAAGCCGAGTTTCTTTAGCATGCGACGAAGCGTTGCTATATGACCTGGGAAGGTGCTGGTTCTCGTGAATGCAGTTCTCGCCTTCTTGAATACAGCCCGTTAGGTGTTTTATTGTTATTAATATTATGATTATTACCATTATTATTATTAATACTATTATTATTATTATTATTATTATTATTAATATTATTATTATTATTATTAGTATTATTATTATTATTATTATTATTATTATTATTATTATTATTATTATTATTATTATTATTATATAATGCTTATTGCGAGTTCCAGAACAGCTGGTGGCCTTTTTGTGTAAACCCGAGGAAAACGCTGAGACAGAGGCCATAAGCGAGAGAAAGAAATGAAAGGCATAAAGAGACATTAAAAGCGACACGAAGACAAGACACAAAATAAGAGAAGACAAACATTAATGCAGATAAACACACATACAGTCCGTCCACAGAATTACATTCTACCCATTTTTCTCCAGGAACAACCGTGGGAAAAAAAATAAGAACACCATCAACTGCGCGAGAATAGTCTTATTGACGCACGAAGAAGAAGATGATGATACTACTATTACTAATAATAAAATTACTAACTATCGGACGGGATCTATTCAAAAGGATGGCAAGTGCATTGCCGGGAACAACCACCTTGTCAGGATATTGAAAGCATCGCTTCATCGCATGCTTAAAACTCAAATCACAAACGCTCAAGAAAGAAACCGGAGACAGATACAGGACATGATTTGGCATACTCAGAAAGAAAACATCAATTTACGTATATCTAAATTAAAATCATGAAAACAGATACAAATATCGCAGTTATCTTTATGTCACATTAAAACTCTGGTTTGGGCTAGTTGGTCCATGGTAGGTATAAAGTTGAGAGGTATAATTCAGTTGAGAGTAGCGCCTTGTCCCTGTCGTTTGTGTTATTTTCTATTGTCCCTGTCTGTTTGCGCTTTTAAACCTTATATCTTTATGTCAGCTTTCACAGCCTAGATACTAGCGGTCGTTAATGTCGGACTCATTGAAAATTGCATTATTATCACAAAAGTGGCGGCGGCCAGCTAGTTTTTCTTGAAATTTGTATACGGTCACTCTACTCAAGCTTCGACATAAAAGCAAACGATTTTTTTCCACAGCTGTTAAGGTTGTATTTGTTTTGCCGCACGAAAGAATGATGTGGGGCGTTCGTTGTACCATAATCATGTCACTGTGATTGAACGATATTGTCACGAATGACAAGTGATGAGGCGGTGACTAACTGAGTAAACTAAACGTTTAATCGGGCGAACTTGTGCCCCAAAATAAAGAAGGAAACAAAAGATAACAGTAGAGCGTCGCGGGCGTCGAAGTCGGCGAAAGAGCAGAGTCGAACGCTGGGGCGAAACTGAGTCCGGCTGGTTACGCGGAGCCCCTTTTGTGCACGCGTGGGATTCTGGAACATTCGTCCTGGAACATTCGGCGCGCAGAACATTCTAACCTAGAACGAGCAACACGGTTCTCGAAATTACCAGAAATCTAAATTGGAAGAATAAATAAAAGACGCGCCGCTCCCAGGGATCGAACCCTGGGCTTTCTGCGCGGAAGGCACGCGCGATAACCGTTAGGCCACGAGCGCGCTGCCTACTTAGTCAGCTGCGCTCGCGGCATTATTCCCCCTTTAAAAAAGTGCATCGTCCCGATGCAGCACAAAGGTAAAACATAAATACACAACAAAAAGATAGCAGAGTCGCGAGCCACAGTTCTCAGTTCACAGTTCACAGTTCACTCTTTGACGAGAGTCCAAAGTTCTATCGTTCGTAGTACGGCTTGAGCCGGACGACGTGCACCACCTCGGGTCGTGGCTGGCGTCTTGCGGATGGGCGCGTTCCGTCGGGTAGAACTTCGTAGTTCAGATCGCCGAGGCGTCGGATGATTTTGTAGGGTCCGAAGTAGCGCTTGAGAAGCTTCTCGCTGAGACCGCGGCGTCGAATCGGTGTCCATACCCATACCCGGTCTCCGGGTTGAAAGTGGACGTCCCGGCGACGAAGGTTATACCGGCGTGCGTCGACTCGCTGTTGGTCTTGAATCTTGATTCTTGCCAGTTGACGAGCTTCCTCGGCGCGTTGAGAGATCAGTTGAGCGTCGTCGTTGCCGTCATCGGTAGGCATGTGAGGCAGCATGGTGTCGAGCATCGTGGTAACCGTCCGGCCGTGCACCAGTTGGAACGGCGTCATTCCGGTGGTTTCTTGAACCGCTGTGTTGTACGCGAACGTAACGTACGGCAACACCTCGTCCCATGTCTTGTGCTCCACGTCGACGTAAATGGAGATCATGTCGGCGATGGTCTTGTTGAGTCTCTCCGTCAGCCCGTTGGTCTGCGGGTGGTACGCCGTGGTGCGACGATGGCTGGTGTGGCTGAGACGAAGGATTTCTTGCATCAGCTGGGCCATGAAAGATGATCCTCGATCAGTGATCAGCACTTCAGGTGCGCCGTGTCGAAGGAGAATGGACTCGACGAAAAACTTTGCAACTTCAACCGCTGTGCCCGCTGGAAGGGCTTTCGTCTCGGCGTATCGTGTAAGATAATCGGTCGCGACAATAATCCACCGGTTTCCTTGCGTCGATGTTGGGAACGGCCCAAGTAAGTCCATTCCGACCTGCTGGAAGGGAGTAGTCGGGGCAGATATCGGCTGCAGGAGCCCTGCTGGCTTCGTCGGAGGCTTCTTACGTCGTTGGCACTCATGGCACGATCGTGTGTACAGATGGACGGTTTTCGGAAGTCTCGGCCAGTAGTATTTGTCACGAATCCGGGCGAGCGTCCTGCTGTAGCCAAGGTGTCCAGCCGTCGGGTCGTCGTGGCATGCTTGAAGGATTTCTTCTCGCAGGCTGGCAGGAACAACCAGCAGCCAGGCAGGGTCGCTGGTTCCGAAGTTCTTTTTGAAGAGCACGCCTTGCCGCAGAACGAAGCTTGACAAGTCTCGGGCAAAGACTTGTGGAGCTGAACTTCCTTGACCTTCGAGGTAGTCGATCACGGCGCGAAGTTCCGGGTCGTCGCGTTGGAGTGCTCTCATGTCGGCATCTGTAACTGCGCCGAGAAAACGGGCATCGTCCTCGTCGTCGGTGCTGTCAGGAGGAGATTCGACTGGGGCCCTAGACAAACAGTCGGCGTCGTTATGCTTGCGGCCAGACTTATGCACAATGGTTACGTCAAATTCTTGCAGTCGAAGGCTCCAGCGAGCGAGGCGTCCTGACGGGTCCTTAAGGTTGGCGAGCCAACAGAGAGCGTGGTGGTCCGTGACGACGCGGAACGGGATTCCATACAGGTACGGGCGGAACTTGGTTAATGCCCAGACGACAGCGAGGCATTCCTTGTCGGTCGTTGAGTAATTTTGCTCTGCCTTCGACAGCGCCCGGCTTGCGTAAGCGACCACCCTCTCTGCTCCATCTTGTCTTTGGACGAGTACCGCGCCGAGCCCGGCGTTGCTGGCGTCCGTGTGAACTTCGGTTTCTGCTGATGAATCGAAGTGTCCGAGGATAGGGGGCGATTGGAGTCTTTCCTTCAGTTCGTTGAACGCTTGTTCTTGTGCCTCCCCCACCGGAAGTCCACGTCGTCCTTCGTCAGATGCGTGAGCGGTGCAGAAACCTTGGCGAAATCGCGAACGAAACGTCTGTAGTAAGCGCACAGCCCAAGAAATCTTCGTACGGCTTTCTTGTCTGATGGCTTCGGAAAGTCGGCGATAGCGGATGTCTTGTCAGGGTCTGGGCTTACACCCTGAGCACTCACGACATGGCCCAGGAATTTGAGCTTGCCGTAAGCAAACCGACATTTTGATGGCGTTAGTGTCAGTCCAGCACTCTGGATAGCCTGTAGCACGGCTCGCAGACGTCTCAGGTGCTCGTCGAAGTCGCTTGCGAATACCACGACGTCGTCGAGGTAAACGAGACAGCTTTGCCATTTCAAGCCGGATAGGACGGTGTCCATTACGCGCTGGAAGGTCGCCGGTGCGGTGCACAGTCCGAATGGCATCACTTTAAATTCGTACAGTCCGTCCGGCGTGACGAAGGCAGTTTTCTCCCGATCCCGTTCGTCGACCTCTATCTGCCAGTACCCACTTTTCAGGTCCATCGACGAAAAGTATCGGGCGTGGCGCAGCCGGTCCAGAGTGTCGTCGATGCGTGGCAGCGGGTAGACGTCCTTTTTTGTTACTGCGTTTAGCCGGCGATAGTCCACGCAGAACCTCAGGGTTCCGTCTTTTTCTTCACCAGGACTACTGGGGAAGCCCACGGACTGTTTGAGGGCTGGACGATGTCGTCATCAATCATTTCCTGAACTTGCTTCTGGATGACTTCCCTTTCTTTCACGGAAACTCGGTACGGCGGTCGATGTACAGGAAGGGCGTCGTCATCAGTAACTATTCGATGCTTCGCAATCGTCGTCTGGCGTACCTTTGATGACGTGGCAAAGCACTCACAGAACTCGGCGAGGAGGTCAGTCAGCTGTCGTCGGTGGGAAAGGGGGAGGGTTGGGTCGATGTCGAGATCAAAGGATGACGCTGTCTCGCGTTGCGACGAAGTGGAGTCTTCAGATATTCCGGTGATTGCTGCTGAGTCCTGGAGCTCCTCGATGTGTCCCACGGTGGTACCTTTTGTAAGGTGCTGAGCCTCTTGTCGGAAGTTCGTTACAAGGACAGCGGTGCGTCCATCTTGGAGCTTTGTTACGCCTCTGGCGACACCAATCCCTCTACCTAGGAGCAGCTGAACATTACCTTCCAGCAGGGCGTCTCCGCAGATTGCTGTTTCGGTTCCGACAGGCACCAGCACACTCGAGCGCGGTGGCAAGTTCACGTGCTCGGACAATACACGTGCTGTGGCTGAGGTGGCCGATGCTGTTTCCTGATCCCCGGACGTCACAACAGGTTTCCGCAGTGTCAGCTGGTTGGCTTCCAGGTCGATGACGGCGCCGTATTCGCAGAGAAAGTCCATGCCGAGTATAACGTCTCTTGCACAGTCTCGTAGAACAACGAACTTCACCGGACATGTCTCACCGTGAATCTCGACGCGAGCGGTGCACCTCCCGACTGGTGTGATGAGGTGCCCACCGGCAGTTCGTATCTGTGGGCCATCCCACGGCGTCGTCACTTTCCGAAGGCGTTGGGAGAGCCTCCCACTCAGGACGGAGTAGTCTGCTCCGGTGTCGACGAGAGCCGACGCGTCGTGGCCATCGATAACGACGTTTAGGTTATTCTTTACCGTCGCAGGAGCGTCGTTTTTACGTGCGGCGTCGTTAGAGTGGGGGCCCTCCGACGTTCGTGGAGGATGTTTCCGTCGGTCATCTTCGGCAACACCACCTCCAGGGGTTGCCGCGCCTAGTTTCCCCGGCGAGGAGCGAGGGGCGACAGGCTTTCACGTCGGGGTCGGTGCATCGGCGACGCTGGACGTCGTGGCGACGGCGACCGGAACTCTCGGCGGGACGCAGGCTCGGGGGACTGGGGTCGTCGCAGGTACTCGTCGATTTCCCGAGGGCGTTCACCAAAACGGGGGCGCGGATCGTTCGGGTGGAACCCGCGCAGCCCGAGTCGTCGGTATGGGCATCGGCGGTACACATGATCAGCTTCCCCGCAGTGGTAACACAGCGGGCGTCGGTCGGCCGTCCTCCACACGTCGGTCTTCCTTGGCGCAGCTGGTTCTGGGCGGACGTGCGCCCGATCGTCCTGGCGTCGGGAATACTGCGGCGCTGGAGGTTCACGTCGGGGAGTCACCACGTACGGACGCGGGGATGATGGGGCTCGTCGGACCATTGCGGCATAGCTGACAGCGGGCTCCCCTGGTGCTGCTACGGTGGCAGGAGCCTCCGGTTGGATTGCCCGCTGAACTTCTTCGCGGACAGCTTCGGCTATTGACAGCGAAGCCGGTTGGTTGGCAGCAGGCAGGAGCTTCCTGAGCTCTTCTCGGACGACGTCGCGTATTATCTCGCGAATTTCAGTCAGGCTGGAGCCATGGTCGAATACCGATGGCGAGGGGAGGCTACGCCGGGATGCCGCTGGTAGTGGGTTGCCCTTGCAAGTATGGCACGCTCCATGTTCGTCGCCTCGTTGACGAATTCTTGAACGGTTGTCGGTGGGTTGCGTACGAGTCCCCCGAAAATGTCGTCCTTCACGCCGCGCATCAGAATACGCAGCTTCTTTGCCTCGGTGGCCTGAGGGTCGGCGCGGGAGCTCAGGCGCAGGACGTCTTCTACGAAACTCGTGACGCTCTCATTGGGGCCCTGGGTCCTGGATTGCAGCAAATCTTCGGCCCTCTCTCTTCGATGTTGATTGACGAATGTTCGCGTCAGCTCGTTCTTGCAAAGCTCCCATGAAGTCAAGGAAGCTTCGTGGTTTTCGAACCAGCGCCTTGCAGTTCCTTCAAGCGAGAAATAGAGGTTCTGCAGGCGCTGTTCGTCACTCCACCCGTTGTGGCGAGCGACGCGCTCGTACTGGTTGATCCAGTCTTCGACGTCCTCGTAGCTCTCGCCGAGGAAGGGAGTAGGCGTCCGCGGAGCGACGGGCAGGACGACGACGGGTGGGGTGGTCATCGTCGGGATGTTCTTCTTCGGCTTGCACAGCAGGAGTCCGGATCCCGGGAGTTGGACTTCGGAATGGCGGCTTGCTCGGGCGTCGGTGTCTTCTGCGATGGGTAACCTTCCGGGGTTGAGCACCTCTTTTGGACGGGATGTCTTCGGAGGGGTACGCTCAACGG